>CM045740.1:3243787-3253787 GCA_024760905.1 Plotosus lineatus
GCTTCTACTAGTATAACTACAAACAACAGTTGCACCAATGTTGGCGGAAAGCTGATAAAAGTTCAAGTAGAACCTTTGTGCTCTGAGGATGTTTGATTCCACAGCTCACGTGCTCAGACTTTTCAAAAGCCTTTTGATTACGAGTGATGGTGATGATGGTGTTTGCGTGGAGAAAAAAACAGTGTCGCGTTGCTTGCTTTTGTTTGTTTTTAGGATATCGCACATGAACAAGGACAGGCTGTACATAAACCTCCGGCTCACTGTACGAGACGAGCTCATCATGGTGGTTCACATTCAGCCATGGAACCCGACAGGTCATAAATTCATCTGGTTGTCGGACAGAAAGCAGGCACTCGAGAGACACGCATCTATTATGATATCACAGCCAGAGCAGAGTGTAAACATCCATTCATCATGGCCATGCTCCGGTCTGTCAGCGATCCCAGATATAGGCCTCTGACATCACGGATAAATCTTTTTTATTTCTACTTTTTTTTTATCTTCGAGATATTGAGAAATACTACTTTGTGTCAATAAACACTTACATGAACACTTAATGGCGTCACAATATTAGTCGCTCTCATTTGCGTTGAACATGCTGTTTCCGACTCTTCACTCTTCATCAGGAATGCTAATTAAAATCTACCGCGAGCATAATCACAGTGCAGAACATCACGGTCTCGCCATCCTTCCGTCATGGAACTCTGGGCTGTATCCATCGTTCTCGCTTCCATATGTACTAATTAGCGTAAAGATATTTTCATCTACAATCTAAAGACGTAAACTAGCCAACGATGCAGGCTGGGATGGAGGCAGTTGCCATGGTGATGCACGCACACTGATGCACAGGTCCCACGCCAGCTGTTCTGACAGGTTAGCAATGCGTGTCTTGGCTCGAGAAGAAAAAAAAAATCAGTGTGAAAACAGCAAGGTTGATTTCTGTTTTATTCCTGGATCAACCATGTACAAAAGCAAAGTGCTGTCGTGGTGAGGCATTAAAAGCTTTTTCCAGAAGACGTCCACTTTCAGTGCAACAGACATGACTGACAGGCCATGCGCCCTGTTTACATTTCCACACAATATTTTTATACTTTACTTCGTCCCTCTTATTACAAACATGTGTGTTGGTGTTCGATAAGAAGCAGACATGCACGGGCGAGGTCGTTTCCCCGTCTCCTGTTGGACGTTAGCTGACAAGAGTGCTGTTCTGCTGTTGTGACTCCTCCTCGCCGAGGTCCGATATTCAGACACACTTTTCAGCACATCATGTTTGTAAACAGCGATGATTCGAGCCTTCCTGTGGTCTGATCCGGTCTGAACAGCAGTGTGTGGAAATATTTCTGAAATACATACCTCACCTTACGAAATTAATCCGTTCCAGAGGCGGTTTCGTAACCTGGATTTTTCATAAGTAGAACTGCATTTTACATGTAAAATGCGTGATTCGTTCCAAGGCCCCCAATACTACCTCCTAAACCCTTTAAAAATTATAAAAGCATACCTTTTCAGGGACTTACTTCGTGTTGACCATGTCTTCTTAGCAGAGTTATAATCTTACAAATGTTTATGCAAGGTTAAAAGCCTGAGCCAAAAAAAAAAGTTGCAATGAGCACACTCAAAAAACTCATGAAACAACAGTAACTCTGTCCTTTACACGACAAGCATCACTGGTATTATGGAGCTACAGCTCTATAATAGCCAATGGGAGGGATCTGCATCATCCCTCCTAGCCAATGGGAGGCCAGTGGTGCAGGATGTTGGGAGATAGCTAATAGGAGGCCAGCGGGGCGGGATGTTGGGAGATAGCCAATGGGAGACCAGCGGGGCGGGATGTTGGGAGATAGTCAATGGGAGAGCAACTCGTGCATTGTTTGAATTTTTGAGATGGTGCTTTCATAACGTGAACTTGTTTCATATCCAGAGACAAAAATTTTAGGAAAATGTTTTTCGTAACCTTGATTTTTCGTTTGCTGGGTCTATTGTAAAGCGAGGTACCACTGTATACAGAACAGCAATAATGCTGCAGTCAGAGTCCCTGAGATCAGATTTTTTCCACCATCCTGATGTTTGAGCTGAACATAAATGAAGCTTTTGAGCTTGATGATTGGATTCAGGGTGCACCTTGCCCTCACCCATAGTCTGGCGAGATAGACACCAGACTTCACGCGACCCTAATTCAGATTAAGCGGTTCAGAAAAAGAATGAATAATAATAATAATAATAATAATAATAATAATTATTATTATTATTATTATTATTATTATTATTATATTATTTATTTATGGTTTTGAAAAATCCAGAGTTCCTAGGATTGGAATTCTTGCCATTTCTGAGGAAAGTACTCAGCCAGAAAAAAAGCGTTTTCCGAGCATGTCGTAATTAAAGACGTGTGCGGTGGGAACGGAGTCATTACACTAACATGATTTGGAGAGGCAGACTGAGACGGAGAAAATGACCAGCAAGGCTATTAACACAGCTCCGAGCCTTCATTATCACCGGCTCACTTTTATAGCGAAGTATTTTACTGGCAGCAGAATTTACATCGAGGCAGAGACGCAGCCGGAGAGCAAGAATGCCAATAGGTGGGGTTTGACGGAAAAACAACGCAATGAAATATTGTGTTCTGTTTAAATGTCAGCTTGAGAAAAACAACCTGTGTGATGCCCCGCGAGGACATCCATCCCTGCAATTAAGCTGGCACATTCAGAGGAAATAAAAACCTATCGAATGTAATTCAGAAACATTAATCTCAGACAACATGGTGTCCCAGTTTCCATGACAGCCGGGAAATGTTCTCAGCATACAGGCTGCGTGAAGAGGGAGAAAACAATCAGGAAAACCCAAGTCCAATCTTGCAAAAACAAAACAAAAAAAAACAAACAAATAAACAAAAAAACAAAACAAACAAAAAAAACCAAGGGGAAAATGTTAATATTATGAGATAAATTAATAAATTATCAGGTATGGCGTGAGTGGATGAACCTGGTGCTTCTCCTCTAATTTGGACAGTTTTGTCCTTGTGGTCAGTTATCATCTCTGAAAAACTGATGGAGAGCAAAACAAGATTAATTAAAATATTTACAGTGTACACACTCACACACACACACACACACACACACACACACACACACACACACACATGCACACACACACACACACACACACACACACACACACACACACACACACACACACACACACACACACACACACGGTGCAGTTCATCACGGGTCCTTTGTGACAGCAGTGTGTCAGTTACTTCACAGGGGAAATTGGAGACATATTTCATCCGTGGAGACGATGTTATAGTCAGAGACTTGAGGAAGACTGAACTGGACGTTATGATAAAAATCAAAATAAAAAACGAATGCATGTGAAAGATGCTCTCCAGACCAGTTTATTGCAAAAACAAGAGAGTAAATGGTAGAGTTACCCACTGAGCTACAGATTCAACTACAATGAATTACATCACCATCTTTAAATATTAATAAAGATTAAAACATTGTGTTGATGAAGTGGCCGAACACTTAAAGATGTGGCTTTGGGACAGAAAGGTTGTTGGTTTTATGCCCAAACCAGCGGGAAAAATGTGTGGTGGAGGGGGAGTGAGCTACACCTTCCCTTTCTCCACCTTCATGGCTGAAGTGCCATTGAGCAAAGCAGCAAACCCCCAACTGCTCCCAGTGTGCTGCAGCCCACTGCACCGAGTGTGTGTGTGTGTGTGTGTGTGTGTGTGTGTGTGTGTGTGTGTGTGTGTTTATGGGTGAAATGCAGAAGTCAGAATTTCCCTTGAGGAATTAATACAATCTCAACTAAGTATCTGGATTGCGTTTTCCGAACACAAATGCGACGGGAATAAACACTAATGAAACAGTTCTGCCGAGTGGTCTGTTTTCCGCGCCGACAACATTTTATATCTTTAACGCTGCAAAATTAAGAAATCTGATCATTAATCTAGTCATCATTCCTCCTAAGCACAGATCAGTATCAGTAATATGAGAGCGGAGTGGAGAACCGGGGAAATCCTGGTTCTTAAACTCACAGCAGATTCAGGACGAGACGGAGAGCGTGAAGCGTCTGTTCCGAGTTAAAATGGGAAAAACTGAACTACAGAAAGGAAACAAAAACAACTTTAATAGTTCCTGTCACTGGATATCAAAACGTCTGTAACGACCCTACGTACATGTACGATATCCGAATAGTATCACAATGTCTTCCAATCCAGGTTAATGTCACAACTGTCCGTAGCTGGGAGTCCATAGGATCCCATTGGCCGAGCTCTCACGGGCGGGAGGGACAACATACGCTCACTTCCCTGTCACTCATGGTGATCAACAGCCAATCACGGGCGTCTCTGAGCTCATTCGTATGAGGGGCACTTAGCGCTTTCCCTCCAAGTGTTTAGGCCGCCCCAAATACGCAGGGCGCTGTGGTTTCAAAAAGAGACTGGTGGCTAGCATCGCATGTCACGGAGGGGGCATGTACATGCTTTCACCCCTCCCTGGTCGGTGGTGGTCGTGTGATAGGGAGGCTAATACCTGATGGGTGGGAATTGGATATGACTGACATTTATGAAGAAAACGGAGGAAAATCCAAAAAACACAAAATAGCATGACAATGTCTTGATCAACGAGATCACAGCAAAACTAGCCAATCACAGATCAGTCTGCAAGTACGCATAGTATGCATGGTGCATGGTATGAAAAAGCGCCAGCAGCAGCAGCAGCAGTTCTTAAAGCGGCCATGTTCTGTAGGACAGCGTGAAAAACAAAGTTCAGAAGTATTTTTGTGTTTTTTCCCGTTGTTTACAGAGCTGTATATAATCAGCGCTGATGCGTCGGTACGATCAGATCGCTCTTTATACTACGAGGAGGTATTCAGGGTTCACTCCTTCTCCTTTCTCATTTCTTGTTCCGCCTGAGATGTTGCCAAGACGACGGTCCTTAGTAAACGGATCTGCTTATTATCACTGCATTTGAAAACGCCAAAGGTCTGATTTATGAGAGCGAGACGGAGAATCATAGACGAGCAAGACGACTGTGTGGGCAGCGCACGTTGTACCGCTGCGGTTTAGAATGTATCACATCTTCGTCGGGATCATCGTTTTGACCTTTGAGATAACGATGTCTTAAAAAGTTACTGCTGTCAACCAGAACTCCTGATTCAAACCGGAAGGAGGCGTTTCTTTCATCTGGTTATATTTATATTTTATCACTAATTCTGGTTAAGATTCTCACACACACACCCACACACACACACACACACACACACTCACACACACACACACACACACACACACACACACACACACACACACACACCTTCACACACATACACACACACACACACACACACACTCACGCACACACACACAAAAACGAACACACTCAAACACGCACACACACACTCACACACACATACACTCACGCCTACACACAAACACACACACACACACACACTCAAACACGCACACACACGCGCGCGCACACACACACACACACACACACACACACACACACACACTCACATGCACACACACACACACACACACACACACCCTCACGCACATACATACACACACACACACACACACACACACACACACACACACACACGCCCGCGCACACACACACACACACACACACACACACACACACACACACACACACTCGCACATAACTTCCTTTAATTCAGTCCCTCATTTCCTTTCAAACCAAATTACAGCAGTACTATGCAATGTTTACGTCTTACATTTTTTTTTAATATTTAGATTTTTACATATTTATAACAGTAAGAATTTTAACTCATAAAATTCCTTCAGTTTCTGAATCACTTAATCCTAATTAGGGTCGCGGGGAGGCTGGTGCCCATCCCAGCTAGGGCAAGGCTAGGGCAAGGGCACACCCCGGACAGCTTGCCAGGCCATCGCAGGGCGGAAACACGTTGATGGGTTTGCAGCTGCTCTTGTCAAAAGTCAGCAATAGTTCTCTTACATGAACCTCACACGGTAGACAGTGAGAGACATGGCCGGCCTTTGATAACCCAGTTTGTGCACTGGGGGGACAGTGACAGCCTTGTGGAGAGTGGGACTCAAACCCCTAACCAAGGCCACCACTGCCTGAGTGATTTAGAAAAATCTTCTTCAATTTCAAGAGGGTTACGGCCACACCACCCTGAGAAGGTCTGCTCTCGCTTGATCACGGAAGCCGCGCAGGGTCAGGCCTAGTTAGTACTTGAGCTTTAACTGGGTTATCAAAGGCCGGCCGTGTCACTCACCCTCTGTTGTGTAAAAGAACCATTGCTGGCTTTCGACAAGCGGAGCTGCATAGTCATTAGCGTGTTTCTGCCCCGCAATGGCCTGGCAAGCTGTCCAGGGTGCACTCTGCCTTCGTCCAAAGTCAACTGGGATCCGCACCAGCCTCCCCGCGACCCTAATTAGGATTAAGCGGTTACAGAAAATGAATGAGTTTCAAGAGGGATTAAAAAAAAGAAACACACAATACACACATACATATGTAGGAATGCTGAGGGATGATTATGCTGAGGGGATAATGCTTCAATCAACTCAATGGACACTCACAGTTTTTAATCGTCACTTAGAGGAAGCAATTTACACTTTTCACTTAAAACAGAAAACAAGCCAATAAATAAGAAAATAAGAAAATATTGCGTTTTTGTTGATTTATCATATGTGTTCTGTAGTATAAACGTAAACAGCCTTACAGCGCAGGGTCACTTCTGCTTCATTACTTTATTTTCTTTTTTGAATAAGTATGCTGCAGGGACTAAACAAACACCATTAACTACACAGCCCTATCGGCACATTCCTAGCACAGGTCACCTGACCTGCCTCGGTGTCACATTAAAACAGAAATATAAAGTATAAACTTTTTTTGTTTGCTTCGTGAAACACCGGCGCACGTGATGCTTTTAATCCATCTTTTTAGGTTTTAAACATCGATCCATGATGCTACGCTACTCAAAGCTTGATTAGCGTCTTTATAATCAGAAGCTTGTGGTTGTTGTTTCTTCGTGCCTAGTCTGCATCATCAGCAGGTATCTCAGGGTCTTTAGTGTTTCGCCCCGAAACCTGTACGCTTCACCTGAGTGGGGCAGCAAAGACAAAAGACTGTCGTCACCTGCAGGCTGGCTTCTGGTTGATTGTTGAGGTCTTCTAACGTGCATCTACACACTACTCTCCTGGCTTGTAATTGACTGTGGTCCAACTCTCTCTCCTCTTGATCCACAGCCACCTTGAGCATGTCTCTGCTGAAGCAGCTGTGGTCTTTATCGCCTTCTTTGTGGCGGTAGGGGTAAGACCTATCTTGTGCAGGAAGTTTCTTGTAGATGTTGCAACAAAACCCCTGCATCCAACCTCTATTGGCATCAGGCTTGCTTTCCACCCTTTCATACAAGCTTCATCTACCAAGTCCTGGTATTTTGCCGCTTTCAGTTCATGTGAGATGTCGAGTCTATCCTCCCAGGGAACTGTAAGCTCGATTATGTGGATGGCTTTCATTTCTCAGGATAGTAGCAGCATATCTGGGCGCACCTGAGTAACTGCTATATCTTCTGGAAATTTCAACTTCCTCTGCACATCCACAAGAAGCTGCCAGTCGGAGGCTGAAGACAGGACTGAGCCTCTAGTTGCAGGCTTGCTAGGCTTGGTCTTCATCTCTCCTTCTTTCAGGAACTGGATGGGTTTTCCTGTATCCTGGCTACTTTGATGGTTGACTTCCACTCTGCGTTGGTCCACCACTATGGCAATCTCTCTTAAGACAGTTTCATGCCTCCATCGGTACCTCCCCTCCCCCAGAGCCTTAGGACATGCTGAGAGGATGTGATTCAGGGAGCAGTTGTTTCCTTTATACAGAGAGCATGAGGCGTCCTCCTCTTTTCCCCAAATCTGCAAGTGAGAAGGCGTAGGAAGCAGGTCTGACACAGCACGTAGTAGGAAGCTGAGCTGTCCTTGATTAGTATTCCACAGTTCCTTCCAAGTGAATGGGCGCTGGATGGCTGATTCCCATTTGGTCCAGCTGCCTTGGCTTCCAAACCCCACTGCTCTGACAAACCTGGTGTATTCCGCTTCTTTTCTAGTTTGTTGCACAATCATATCTCTTCTTGTTCAGTCATCTGCTGTGCTCCATCGATTACCCTCGTAGTTGCCAAGGCCTAATCTTCCTTTGCAAACTGTTCCCACCAGCTCTTGATGACGCAGGTCCTCCTCTGCTACTTGGACTGCTTTGCGAGGATTCCATTTTCTACCAGTCTTCACAGTTTCCCCTGCTTGCTGCACTACTGTGTCCTTGGACAAAAGTAGGGTGGAAATGGCCCTAACTTTTGCAGGCTGGAATTCTTCAATCACAGATGACAGAGGCAAACTTAGCTTAGCTGACCTGCTGTAAAGATTTACAGTACTGTAGCTTGGTGGAACCCCCAGCCACTTACGCAGAAATCTGCTGCACAGTCGTTACATTGACTCTACTGGAGAGAAGGTCATGTCATAGAGCAGGAATGGTCACTGCAGTCTAGGGATAATGCTGTACTGGAAGCACCATGCTTTGAAGCGGCCTTGAAGATAACTTCCATCTATTGTTTGAAGCCACTTCTTGAGCGCTTTTTGGACATCTCTGCTGTTTTCTATGTCTCTCAATGACTGGTCAAAGCATTTGCCCAGGCATTTAATGCTCTCATCCTGGATTGTGGGAATCTTCTCATCTTGAATAATGAAAGCATGTGATCCAAGCTGGCCTTTGGTAATAGTGAGGCTCCTTGACTTGGGTGGCTTGATTTTCATTCAAGCCCAGTTCACCATCTTTTCAAGGGCTGAGAGAATCCAACGGGTTCCTGCTGGTGACTCTGTCATGATAGTGACGTCATCCATAAAGGCTCTGCAAGATGGGTGCCTGGTGCCATCGTCAGCCTTGGGACCTCAGCACTGGCTGATTCCTGCCTTGAGAAGCAAGTTCATGGCTGCCATGAATAGTATTACTGAAACGATACACCCTGCCATAATTCCCTTCTCGAGTCTCTGCCAGCCTGTTGTGAAGTTGTTCACTGTAAATCGCATCTTGATGTTGGTAAGATGATTCATGACCAACTGCACGACCTCTGTTAGAACATGATACTGCTGCAGTGCTTTCTCGATTAGTAGATGGGGTATGCTAGGGTAGGCCTTGGCAATGTCCAGCCACACTACTGATAAGTTACTCTTGTTTTTCTTGGCCTCCTTGATCAGCTGGCTTATCGCTGCTGTGTGCTCTAGACATCCTGAGTGGCCTGGGATGCCTCCCTTCTGCACGCTGGTGTCAATGTAGTGATTAATCAGGAGAAAGGTGTTGATTCTCTTTGCTACTACAGACCAAAATATCTTTCCTTCTATGTCCAGAAGAGAAATTTCCCTGAACTGGCCCAGCCCTCTTGAATTTAGCTCCTTTGGTACAAAACAACCTTCTGCCAAGGTCCATGCTGATGGTAGCTGTTTCTTTTTACAGATTGTACGAAGAAGCTTGCAGAGATGATTGAGAAGCTTTGGGCAATTCTTGTAAATCTTGTATGTAATTCTGGAGGGACCTGGAGCAGAGTTTGATCTTGCAGCTTTGACAACCTTTTTGATTTCTTCGAAGTGCAGGTCTGAAAGATCAAAGGGGGTTTCAGGATCTGGCTCCTCTTTTGGATACGGGGGTTCTGCTAATGGTGTAGTTCTGTCAGGGTCGCTATGTGCTTGTTTTACACTCTTTTCAACCTCTACTTGAGAACATTGGAGTCTGCCACTCTTGGGTTTTCCCAGTAGGTCTGAGGTAAACTGGAAAGGGTTGCTGAAGAACGCCTTTCTTTGTTTCTTCTTCTCATTTTGCCTCTTGCGGAGTCTCTCAGCTGACCTGAATTGAAGCAGCCTCTTATGCAGAGTGTGATGCAGCTCTTGCAGACCTTCCTTCTCAGACTCTGGAGCTTTCTTCCATGATTTCTTGACACTGCGGAGGTTTTGACACAGCTTAGC
>CM045740.1:3256287-3266287 GCA_024760905.1 Plotosus lineatus
TTGAAACGAAAGTGAACTATAATAAAAGTCGGAGAGAAACTGAAATCCATATGGAGTTTGATTTGCAACATATAAATTAAATTCTGAGGAATGTCAACACAATGGTGATATTAATGTTTATTTGTCACACTTTCCAGAGTATTCTCAGCGACTCTCTCTCAGATGTGTTTTGTTTAAGAAACACTTTGATGTGACTTTTTTTTGAATAACCATGACTCCGCCCCTTTAATCATTCAGGAAGTGAAGGTTGTACTAAGATGCTCTCGTGATGTTTGAGTAGAAGTCGCTTTATAACATGAGCGAGGGATTTTAATGAAGTGCACCGGTGGAAAGGTGGATCGAATAGAGAGCAGGTTTTGTTTTGGGGAAATCAGCTGTGAGTCGGTACCGATTTTTTGACGTGCAGGTTTTTATTTCTTTCAGGGCCACTGTAAAGATCACCACACTGGGGTGTAAGAATAGTTATTTTTGGGTTGTAGCATGGTGTAGCGGTGAGCTGCTGAGTTCCATCACTGTTTAACTGGTCTTATCCCCCATGCTGTATGACACGGGTCCCCAAACTTTTTCCTGTGAGGGCCACATAACTTTTCCCTTCTCTGATGGGGGCCGAGGTCAGTTTGTAACAGAAAAAAGTGTGACGATCGCAGGGCTGCCTAAACGTAAACATTTATTGTTTTCCAGTAAGCCACACATAACGAGTAACCCTTATTAGTAACCCTTCTGGGACCTTTACGGAAAAAAGTCAGGAAATAAATAATAAAAGAAACACTATGTGCTGTCAGTTGAGCAACCCGAAAGCTTCCCGAACAGACGACTGGTTCAGCCAAGCCTGCCGTACAAATGTATTCTCCTGAGCTAACGGTCCACTTTTTAGCTTTGAGAATTTGTCTACTTACATTTGGCCTTGTAAGCAATCAGACTCGCAGATTGTATTCTTTGAATATCACCACCGCCTCTTCAGAGATGATACAAACAAACTTTTCTTTGCATTGACAAAAAAATAATAGTTTGTCCACTGCAGGTTAAATACCCTGCATTTATTCTCTTCCATAACCTTTTCACCATTATTCCGTTCTCTTTGACAGTGGAGAGTCTAGAATTTTTATTTTGGTGGGGAGGGGGGGTTGTTGGCAGCGGTGGGGGGGGGGGTGTTTCACAGACCGCAGAAGAGTGGAATAGGGTGTCATGTTCAAGGTGTGAATTAGTCTTGATCACATGGCCAGACTTCTTCTTTTCCTTTTGGCTTTTCCCTTCAGGGGTCACCACAGCGAATCATCTGCCTCCATCTCCTCTGCATTTTCTTCTCTTCTCCCAGCTACCTTCATGTCTTCCTTCACCACATCCATGAATCGTCTCTTTGGTCTTCCTCTAGGCCTTCTGCCTGGTAGTTCCAACCTCAGCATCCTACTACCAATATACTCACTATCCCTCCTCTGTACATGTCCAAACCATCTCAATCTAGCCTTTCTGATTTTGACTCCAAAACGTCTTACATGTGCTGTCCCTCTGATGTGCTCATTCCTGATCCTATCCATCCTCGTTACTCCCAAAGAGAACCTCAACATTTTCATCTCTGCTACCTCCAGCTCTGCCTCCTGTCTTTTCCCCAGGGCCACTGTCTCTAAACCATACAACATCGCTGGCCTCACCACCGTCTTGTACACTTTTCCTTTCATTCTTGCCGATACCCTCCTATCACACATCACACCGGACACTTTTCTCCAACCATTTCAACCTGCCTGCACTCGCTTCTTCACCTCTTTTCCACACTCTCCATTGCTCTGGATTGTTCAGCCTTAAAATCCTCCACCTTCCTTATCTCTGCTCCCTGTAAACTCACCGTTCCTCTTGGTTCCTTGTCGTTCACACACATGTATTCTGTCTTTGGCTTACTGAGGCTAACCTTCATTCCTCTCCTTTCCAGGGCATACCTCCACCTCTCTAGATTTCCTTGCACTTGTCCTCTGCTCTCACTACAGATCACAATGTCATCTGCAAACATCATAGTCCATGGGGAATCTTGTCTAACCTCATTTGTCAGCCTGTCCATCACCATAGCAAACAAGAAGGGGCTAAGAGATAATCCTTGATGCAGTCCTACCTCCACCTTGAAATCTTCTGTCACACCACTGTCTTACATCTCTCATACATGTCCTGCACCATTCTAACATACTTCTCTGTCACTCCAGACTTCCTCATGCCATCCCACAGTTCTTCTCTCGGCACCCTGTCATATGCTTTCTCCAGATCCACAAAGGCACAATGCAGCTCCATCTGACTTTCTCTGTACTTCTCCATTAACATCCTCAAGGCAAACATTGCATCTGTGGCACTCTTTCTTAGCATGAAACCAAACTGTTGTTCACAAATGCTGACCTCTACCCTTAGTCTAGCTTCCAGTATTCTTCCCCATAACTTCATCATCATTCAACTTTATCCCTCTGTAGTTGCCACAACTCTGCACGTCTCCCTTGTTCTTAAAAATGGGCACCAGCACACTTCTTCTTCATTCCTCTGGCATCCTCTCACTCTCTAAGACCTTGTTGAATGTTCCTGTAAGGAAATCTACTGCGACCTCTCCTAGACACTTCCATACCTCCACCGGTATGTCATCAGGACCAACTGCCTTTCCCATTCTTCATCCTCTTCAATACCCTCCTCACTTCACCCTTACTAATCTTTGCTACTTCCTGGTCCTCAACGGTCACTTCTACTCTTTTTTTCTCTCTCCTTTTTCTCATTCATCAGCTCTTCAAAGTACTCTTTCCATCTTCCCAGTATACTTCGGTCATCAGTCAATACATTTCCCTCTCTGTCCTTAATCACTCTAACTTGCTGCACATCCTTTCCATCTCTATTTCTCTGCCAACCTGTATAAATCATTTTCTCCCTCTTTACTTTCAACCGAGATTACAAGTCATCATACGCCCTCTGTTTGGCCGTTGACACTGCTACCTTCGCCTTACGCTGTGTCCCCCTGTACTCCTGTGTACTCCCTTTGGTCCTCTCAATGTCCCACTTCTTCTTAGCTAACCTCTTCCTTTGTACACACTCCTGCACTTCCTCATTCCACCACCAAGTCTCCTTTTCTACTCTCCTTCCAGATGACACACCAAATATTCTCCTACCTTTCTCCCTGATCACATTAGGTGTAGTTGTCCAGTCATCTGGAAGCACTTCCTGACCACCCAAAGCCTGTTTCAACTCCTCCTTGAAGACAACCTGACACTCTCCTTTTTCAGCTTCCACCACTTTGTCTTCTGCTCTGCCTTTGCCTTCTTCACTTTCCTCACCATCAGCATCATCCTGCACACCATGATGGTGGTCGTTGTTAACCCACACCTCGACCGATCCAGTATGAATGTTTTTGATATGACTCACATGTTTTATTTGGCATTTGTTTTACGCCTGATGCCCTTCCTGACGCAACCCTCTGCATTTATCCAGGCTTGGGACCAGCGTGAGGGAGAGACACTGGTTTGTGCCCCCCCCTCACAGCTACATTGATCACATGGCCAGACTAAAAAAAAAAAATAATAATAATAATCATAATGCGTCTCTGGTATTGTTCAGGGGGCCGAGCCAAATGTGGAGGTGGGCCGTATCCGGACCGTGGGCCATGGTGTGGGGAAAACTACTGTAGGAGGACTTAACTTCCCACTTTTTATTCAACCGTTTGCATTCTGCTTTGGCTTTCAAACATTAAATATCAAAAATCATCTGTGTCGAGATTGTTTCATGGCACATCGTATCCACCACGTGATGTCAGCGTAACAGTGGGGTGCTGGCTTAGTGGATAAGATAATGGACTGCTAATTTGAAGGTCTGTGTTTCAATCCACGACACTGTTGAGCCCTTGAACAAGGTCCTTAGCTGAGATTTTTTTTTTTGCTAAATTTTATTTTAAAAAAGAATAATTGTAAGTTGCTGTGGATAAGAGCATCTGCCAAATTCTGTAAAGGTAAATGTTACACTGATATACGAGCTGTGCACAACTGTGCTTTAGAAAATGAAACACAGAGCTAATTCTTACAGTTCAGACTGATTTTCAAGCCCACAGCCTCCCTGGCACACCAGCTCTCTATCTGTGACAATTAAGACAGGACACTGTGTGTGTGTGTGTGTGTGTGTGTGTGTGTGTGTGTGTGTGTGTGTGTGTGTGTGTGTGTGTGTGTGTGTGTATGAATGTGAGTGTTTGTGTGTGTGTGTGTGTGTGTGTGTGTGTGTGGGAATGTGTGTGTGTGTGTGTTTGCATGTAAATTTGTGTTGGCACGAGTGTAACAGTGTGTATATGTGTCTGTGTGTGTGTGTGTGTGTGTGTGTGTGTGTGTGTGTGTGTGTGTGTGTGTGTGTGTGTGTGTGTGTGAGTGTGAATATGTCTGTACGAATGTGAGTGCGTCAATGTAAGTGCGCATGCGCGCGCGCGCGTGTGTGTGTGTGTGTGTGTGTGTTTGTGTGTGTGTGTGTGTGTGTGTGAATATTGCGGACTCAGGCTGAACTACAGGGGACTCGGAGGAGGTTTGGCCCCCAGACATACGACTATGTGTCCTGAACGTACGTACGTAATGTGTCCTGGATTGACAAGTGATCTTCAGCAAATTGACAATGCCCGCAAGACTGCAGTCATTGACCATGAACTGACACGTCTGAATATCTACTGGAAGGGTCTGTCACAAGACGACCCAAGACTGCATGGTGTAGGTTTCGCTGTGAAGAACTTGCTGACTACGGCCATTGAACCTCCTACCAGAGGATCAGAGAGAATCCTCGCTTTACGCCTCTCTACAACTGCAGGCTTTGTCAACCTCTTCAGCATCAAGGCACCAACACTCAGTTCCACCCCAGAGGCCAAGGACCAGTTTTACGAGGCTCTGGATGATGCAATTTCCAGGATCCCCAACACTGAAGGACTTTATCTACTAGGAGACTTCAATGCTAGAGTGGGCGCTGACTGTGACACCTGGCCTTCCTGCCTTGGTCACCACGGCATAAGCAGGATGAATGAGAATGGACAGAGGTTGTTGGAACTGTGCTGCCATCATGGCCTGTGTGTAACAAATACATACTTCAAGTGCAAAGACCGTCACAAAGTCTCTTGGAGACACCCCAGATCTTGCCACTGGCACCAGCTGGACCTTATCTTCACTAGGTGCACAGATCTGAGCAGCTTTCTCCACACTAGAAGTTTCCATAGCGCAGACACAGACCACAGACACAGACCACACCCTCGTTGGAAGCAAGATAAGGCTAACAACAAAGAGGATCCATCACTACAAAACTAAAGGCCTTCCACGCATCAACACCTGCTCCTCAAGGGATCCCCAGCGAATCCAACTGTTTCATGACACAGTCAAGGAGAAGTTGGCTTTGCAGACTCCTGGCAAAGACATCAACAGCAAGTGGAGCCTCCTGAGAGATATTATCTACACAACAGCCCTCACCGCATTTGGGAAAAAGGAGCGTCGGAGTGTAGACTGGTACGAGGCTCACTGGGAGGAGATGCAGCCTGTGACAGAAGCCAAGAGGGAAGCCCTCCTAGCCTACAAGCACAACCCCAGCACCAGTACTCGCGACACCCTCAAAGCTGCACGAAACGAGGCCCAGCAGACAGCCCGCCGCTGTGCTAATGACTTCTGGCTGAACCTCTGCAGCAAAATCCAGATGGCAGCTGACACTGGCAATGCAATGGCTATGTACAGTGGCATCAAGACAGCTACTGGCCCAACCACAATTAAGACTGCACCCCTCAAGAGCAAGACCGGGGAGGTGATCACGGACCAAAGTAAGCAGCTTCAATGTTTGGTGGAACATTATCTGGAGCTGTACGCAACGAAGAATGTGGTGACCGATGCAGCATTAAATGCCCTGCCAAACTTACCTGTCATGGAGGATCTGGCTTACCTGCCTTCAGTGGACGAACTGGGCAAAGCCATTGATTGTCTGTCCTGTGGAAAAGCCCCTGGAAAGGATGGCATCCCCCCTGAAGTCTTGAAGAGTGGCAAGCCAGCACTCCTGCAGCACCTCCATGAGCTGCTGTGCTTATGCTGGAAGGAAGGGTTCATCCCCTGGACATGTGCGATGCAAACATTGTAACCCTCTACAAAAACAAGGGTGACTGCAGTGACTGTAACAGCTACCGTGGCATCTCCCTCCTTAGCAACATAGGGAAAGTCTTTGCTCGTGTTGTCCTTACTCGCCTTTAGACTCTTGCTTCCCGGGTGTACCAGAATCACAGTGTGGTTTCAGGGCAGGCCGATCCACAGTCGATATGATCGTCTCACTTTGTCAACTGCAAGAGAAGTGTCGGGAGCAGCAGAAGCCCCTGTACATTGCCTTCATAGACCTGACTAAAGCATTCGACCTGTTCAGCAGAAGCGGACTCTTCAGCCTCCTGCAGAAGATTGGATGTCCTCAAAGGTTACTCCAAATCGTGACCTCCTTTCACGAGGACATGCACAGCACAGTCTGCTTCAATGGTGGTACTTCTGAAGCCTTCCCAGTGAGCAGTGGTGTGAAGCAAGGCTGCGTCCTAGTGCCGACACTTTGGGCTATTCTTCTCGATGCTTCTTCAGTATGCCTTCTCTGACAGTGAGAAAGGGATCCATATCCACACCAGATCAGATGGAAAATTGTTTATCATAGCTCGACTGCGCACTAAGATGAAGGTGAGGCAGGTCCTCATCCGTGAGATGCTGTTCGCGGATGACGCTGCATTGACGTCCCACACTGAGGCTGGTCAATCACCTGTCTCATGCCTGTAATGAATTCGAACTGACCATTAGCCTGAAGAAGACAAACATCCTGGCCCAGGGCACAAACGCAGTCCCAAAGATCAACATAAATAACACGCAGCTTGAGGTCGTGGACTCCTTCACCTACCTGGGATCCACCATCACCAACACTCTCTGTCCTGACACAGAGATCTCATGTAGAATCGGGAAAGCTGCCGCAGTGATGTCCAAGCTGAACAAGCGTGTAAGGAGTAACACCCAGCTAACGGAGAACACCAAGCTATGTGTCTACCAGGCCTGTGTACTCAGCACACTCCTTTATGGCAGTGAGGCCTGGTCCACGTACGCTGGTCAGGAAAAGCGGCTCAACAGCTTCCACCTCCACTGTCTCAGGCGTCTGCTTCATATAAAATGGCAAGACAAAGTAACCAACACTGAGGTGCTACAGCGTGCTGGCATGCCAAGTCTGCTCGCACTGCTTAGCCAGAGACAACTTAGGTCAGGGGTGGCGAACATGCGGCTCTCGAACCACATGCTGCTCTTGATCAATTAGAATGTGGCTCTTTGCCTCTTATCGTATTTCTATATACTGTGGCTCGTTGCCTCTTTTCATGTTTGTTTTTTTTTATCTTAAAACACATTTAAATCCTTCAGAGGTTATTAAAAACAAATAATACATAATATTTTACAATAATTTTGATAGGTTGGGTGTTTTTTATGTCGCATCTGACACATATGTGACCGCCAGTCATCTGAGTGGAAGACGTCTAATGCTGGGAAATTAAGTAAACATTTTCTTTGCATGCAGGCTTGCCCTCTGTCAAAATGGCAAAATGCAAAGCTAAACGAAAATATGAAGATGAACATAGGACATTTCTGGGAGAATGGGAAGATGCTTACTTTTTTATTGAATGGAATGATAAATCGCTCTGTTTATTATGCAGTACCACGATATCACATTTCAAAGATTCAAATCTTCAGCGTCATTTTAGCAACTCCATGCTAATATTGACACGGAATTCCCCAAAGGTAAAAAATACCTGCCTCAACATGATTGTGTGTATATTTGATGGCATATATACCTGATGGCATCAGTCCCAGGCTGCTGAGGACCTGCGCAGACCAGCTCTGTGTGGTACTATGCTACCTGTATAACCTGAGCCTCAGCCTGGAGAAGGTTCCTGTCCTATGGAAGACCTCCTATGTGGTTCCGGTTCCCAAAACAGCTCAAGCGAAGGAACCAGCCCACTACAGACCTGTCGCCCTGACCTCCCACCTCATGAAGACCATGGAAAGGCTCCTCCTTGAACACCTCCGCTCTATGGTGAGCCCCACTCTAGACCCGCTGCAGTTTGCCTACAGGCCCAACATCGGGGTAGAAGACACCGTCATCTACCTTCTGCAGCGGGCACTCACCCACCTGGAGATCGCCGGCAGCGCTGTGAGGGTCATGTTCTTTGACTTCTCCAGCGCCTTCAACACCATCAGGCCAGCGCGTCTGCGGGGGAAGCTGGAGGACGTGGGAGTGGACGGGCATCTTGCTGCCTGGATTATCGACTACCTTACTAACCATCCACAGTACGTGCGGCTGCGCGGCTGTAAGTCAAAGGTGGTAGTCTGTAGCACGGGGGCACCGCAGGGCACCGTCCTCTCACCCTTCCTTTTCAACATTTATACCTCGGACTTCATATATAGCACAGACAGCTGCCACCTCCAGAAGTTCTCGGACGACTCCGCCATCGTGGGCCGTGTGTCAGAGGGGAACGAGCTGGAGTACCGGTCGGTCATCGTCGACTTCGTGGACTGGTGTGAGCGCAACCACCTGTGCTTGAACACTAGGAAGACGAAGGAGATGGTGGTCGACTTCAGGAGAAGCACTCTCACACACACACACACACACACACACACACACACACTTACTAGTGAACATCCAGGGACAGGACATTGAGACAGTGGACAGTTTCAAGTACCTGGGTGTTCACCTTAACAATAAACTGGACTGGTCCCACAACACCAACGCCCTGTACAAGAAGGGCCAGAGTCGCCTCCACCTTCTGAGGAGACTCAGGTCCTTCGGAGTATGCAGACCTCTGCTCAGGACTTTTTATGACTCTGTGGTAGCCTCTGCAATCCTCTACGCTGCCATCTGCTGGGCCCCGGGCAGCACAGAGCGGGACAGAAAGAGACTGAACAAGCTGGTCAGGAGGGCCAGTGCTGTCCTAGGCTGCCCACTGGACTCTGTGGAGGAGGTGAGTGAGAGGAGGATGGTAGCAAAGCTCACATCCATCATGGTCAACAGCTCTCACCCACTTCACCAGACTGTAGAGGAGCTGAGCAGCTCCTTCAGTGGACGACTGAGACATCCTCAGTGCGGGAAGGAGCGCTACCGCAGGTCGTTCATTCCCACCACTGTCAGACTGTACAACGCCACTTTGTAACTGTCTGTGAAAATACCGGTTATGTGCAATAAAAACCCCGTGCACTTTAATCAACCACATCTACCCCACTGACTGTGAACCATATCAACCCATCTACTCTGCCCTCAGATACATTACACTTTAATATAGGCCAGTCTACAAAGTTGTTCCCTTCTTTTCTTTTATTGTTTATTAATTTATACTATTTATGTATCTATTTATTTACTTATATAATATATATGTATGTGTGTATGTTTGTATATGTATCTATTTTTGCACCCCCTACTGATGGTACCTCAAGAGCCTGTAACAGTGAATTTCTCCATTGTGAGATTAATAAAGCTGGATCTTATCTCTTATCTTATCTTATATTTCAATATTCATCAATTTATATTATACAGGCCATATCAGTAGTTGTATGTATCAGAGCAAGGAAGAAAGACAGAGAGGTGTGTGTGTGTGTGTGTGTGTGTGTGTGTGTGTGTGTGTGTGTGTGTGTGTGTGTGTGTGTGTGTGTGTGTGTGTGTGTGTGTGTGTGTGTGTCTTGGCAGGTCAGCACGTGATGTGGCTCTTTAGCTCCCACAGTAAAAAGTTTGGCTCTTTGTAATTCTAACTTGTTCGCCACCCCTGACTTAGGTGGTTGAGTCACGTACTTCGAATGGATGAGGGGCTCATCCCTAAAGACATGTTATATGGAGAGCTGAGTGATGGCTCCCGCCACACAGGAAGACCACAGCTTCGGTACAAGGATGTGGGCAAGCGAGACATGAAATTATCTGGCAACGACATCAACACCTGGGAAGGCACTGCTGAAACACGCCAGCTCTGGAAGACCACTTTCAACGTGTGCGT
>CM045740.1:3276287-3281287 GCA_024760905.1 Plotosus lineatus
AAAACGTAATGATTAGCGTTATTTATACCTAGTCATGTGGTCATTAGAGTGAGTGCTTCATTATTTCCTAATGTGCAGTGGACTAGTTAGTGGATTCATTCATTTATCATCATAAGTCTGTGTTCTGTATCCTGCGCATTTATTATTCTGTTTGTTGTAATTTATTGCTAATTTATCTTCTTCTTTTTTTTCTGAGCTGCAAGCATGCACAAGAATCAGGTCTTAATGACTTGTCTGTTTAAATAAAATAAGTAAATAAATAAATAAAGAGAAGATGGAGTAAGTGTAACCTTGGGCAAACGGATGAAAGGAATGTTTACTCTGAGCTTAAAGATCTAAACCATCATTCATGTGCGAGCATTTATAATGAAACATTAACTTGAGAATTAATCGACACGCTGATGAAATAAATTCTGAACAAACAACTCCCAGATGGTGTTGCTTTCATGAGCAATGCAATTAGTATGAAAAATGGGCTTTTTCTAAAACATTAGCACTGGCAGATGATGACTAATTTATTAAGCAGTTAAAAGGTAAATAGTTAAAATGATAATGGAGAACAAAATCAGCACAAAAACATATAAATGTGCTTCAGTTATGATGTGGATTCTGACATTCTGCTCTCTGTAAACATGAACAAAGCAGCATTAAGTTTTTACAGATCCACCGAGAAGCTCTTCAGCGATTTCTTCCTCAGCGCGGTTTTATCTCAGACTCGAGAAGCGGTGATCATTTCCCTTCTGCACGTGTAGCTGTGATTTCCTCAGTTCCGTGCAAATTAGCTGCGATATTTGAACAAGTGATACTGAAGCAAACGGACACTTCAGTTCCATGCTCACAGCTTATGTTTGTGGCTGTAATTAGTTGTGTAACTACCACTTGGACAGTGCGGACCTGCTCCAAGCCAAACCCCCCCTCCAATATAGACCACAGGGGACGAGATGCTCCCGCCAAAAGGACCATTTCATAATATGCTAATATACAAAAAAGCATAGTAAGTGACTGCCCAGAAACGAGGCAGTGGTGGACCAGCGGTAAGGTCTAGATTAACAATCCTAAGGTAGTGGGGGTTCAAGCCCCCCCACTTATCAAAGGCCGGCCGTGTCTCTCACTCTCTGTGTTGGAGGTTCATGTAAAAGAACCATTGCTGACTCTCAACAAGAGGAGCTGTACAGTCGTCAGCGTGTTTCTGCCTGGCAAGCTTTCCAGGGTGTACTCTGCCCTTGCCCAGAGTCGGCTGACATGCGTGCCAGCCTTCCTGTAACCCTAATTAGGATTAAACTGTTCAGAAAATTAATATGTGGAAACATAATATAGGTGTACCTCGATCTAAGTCGTTTCGATTTAAGTAGTTCTCGATTATACGTCGGTTTTCAAAAAATATATGGAAAAATAAAAAAAATAAAAATAAAGTTTACGTCATTATAATCATATATTATATATTACGGTAAGCCTCCACACATTCAATGTTCGAATACTCGTGTATTTTGCTCACAAAGGCTTTTTTTCATAATGTTTTTAAATTAGCGCAGTGCTTCTTGATTATTTTCTGACAACTGGAGAGACAGTGGACAGCACGGAGAGACGGCAACCGGGGCAGGGAGGGTTGGCAGCCCGAACTGGATCTTCTGAGAAGTGGAAACCCAAGAAAGCTACGAATCAACTCATGGAACGATACCCCCAGGGATGCCCGAGAGGGAGGGAGGATGAGCATCCCAGCCTGACGGACATAGGGTTAACGAACATTGGCAATGGTCAATCGACGACGAGTGTGAAGTGCGGATGTGGAAAGGTCTGCAAGAACAGCCGAGGTCTTAAGATTCACCAGACTCGGATGAAGTGTTTAGAGGGAGAGCAAGCGTCACAACACACAGGGAACACACCTGGTGAGACGCAGGAGGAGCCAGGCCCGGAGATACCCCACAGAGCCAGGAACCTCCAAGTGCCGCAACCAATTCCTCAGAACAGACTTCCGGAGAGGGTTCGAGTCAATTAGCCGCAGGCCTGCAAGACAGCAGTCTGGCAGCAGTTCGACGGGGATGTGGACTCTGTGTTAGAGGCAACAGCGAGGGGCGACGCGGACCGAAGACTTCAAACGATGACCATAATCATCGTTAGTCTGGCTGTGGAAAGGTTCGGAGTAGCGGAGAAGAGGACGGAAAGAGCACCCTTCACCATGAACCAGAGAGCAACAAAAATCCATCGGATCCGGCAGGAGCTCAAGTCCCTTAAGAGGCAGCACAAGGAGGCAAGCGAGGAGCAACGCCCCCCCTTGGTAGAGTTGCGAACCATCTTGAGAAAGAAGCTGTTGACTCTCCGAAGAGCTGAGTGGCACCGGCGGAGGCGAAAGGAAAGGACCAGGAAGCAGGCATCCTTCATTGCCAACCCCTATGGCTTCACCAAGCAACTCTTGGGACAGAAGCGTGGAGGGAGATTGACTTGCTCCAAGGAAGAGATAGATCGGCACATCCAGATCACCTATAGCGATCCTGACAGGCAGCAGGAGCTGGGCCATTGCAACACCCTGATACAACCATCACCCCCCACGAAGGAGTTTGATGGAAGAGAGCCGCTCCTTAAAGAGGTACAGGATGTTGTGAGAAAAGCCCGAACCAGTTCAGCTCCCGGGCCAAGTGGAGTGCCGTACAAGGTTTATAAGAACTGTCCCCTGTTACTGAAGCGGCTATGGAAGATCTTGAAAGTCATCTGGAGAAGAGGGAAGGTGGCGCAGCAGTGGCAATATGCTGAGGGAGTCTGGATCCCAAAGGAAGAAAATTCCAAGAACATCGACCAATTCAGGATTATTTCCTTGCTGAGTGTGAAAGGGAAAATCTTCTTCAGCATAGTAGCAAGGCGGTTGACCGACTTTCTCTCCAGCAACAGCTACATCGACACCTCAGTGCAGAAGGGCGGAATATCTGGGGTGCCAGGTTGCCTGGAGCATACGGGAGTGGTGACCCAGCTCATCAGAGAAGCTCGGGAGAACAAAGGAGACTTGGCAGTGCTTTGGCTCGACCTCGCTAACGCCTATGGATCCATCCCACACAAGCTGGTCCAAGCAACCTTGGAGAGGCATCATGTGCCAGGCCAGGTCGCACAACTCATTATGGACTACTACAATCAGTTCCGTATGAGAGTGTCAGCAGGGCTTGTAACATCAGAACAGAATTTGTGGAATTCGGTGGTCGCGGGGGATCTCAGTCCCAATTAACCATGGAAAGTGAGGGATCTTTGTACATATTATACAAGTAAATTAAAAAGTAGCTTAGCCTAGGCTAGCCTGGAGACAAACGAATTCGATTTAAGTTGTTTTCGACTTATGTTGTCTCTCCTGGAACCAATTAACGACGTAAGCCGGGGTCTGTCTGTCTTCCTTTCGGCTTTTTCCCTTTTACTCGGGAGTCGCCACAGTGAATCATCTGATTCGCACGTTTGATTTGGCAGAGGTTTTTTACGTCGGATGGCCTTCCTGTCACAACCCTTTTAGCAAGGGACAGAAACACGCTGACGGTTTTGCAGCTCCTCTTTATGAAAGTCAGCAATGGTTCTTTTACATCAACCTCTCACCATAGACAGTGACAGACATGGCCCGCCTTTGATAACCCAGTTAGCTGCACTGGGGGGGACAGTGACAACCTTGTGGAGAGTGGGACTCGAACCCCCAACCTTTGGATCAGCGATCCAGCGCCCTATACCACTAGACCACCACTGCCCCTGTAAGCCAGGGTATACCTGTATAAGTTTTTCCTCTGTGACCTTAAAAAGTAAGTCAAGGTCACTCACACACAAACTCATCGTAGCACTGACTGTGTTCTCATAGTGTTGAGCCAGCGTACCAGGTCTGAAAGCCCCAGCTTGAGCACACAGCAAGTAAATATCCGGAAACTGAAGTGTGATGGACAGATGAACAGAACCCATTCTGATGGGCGGGAGCTAAAAATGGAAGTAACCAGCACGCCCTGCTGAGCCAACTGTAGTTCCACAATCCAGAATTTCATCCAAATCATCTCCAAAAGCCAGTGGAGTCTTATTCATCCAAAACCCCGCCTATGATAAAAAACATGCATGAGAACCTTTGTGTAATCCTGCGAACATGCGCACACAAAATCCACACGTAGGAGCAGACCACCGTGTCGGAGGTGAAAAGAACATCTTACCTTGGATTAATGTCCTGGGTAATAAATTAATTTGCATATTTTAAAAGGATTTGAATCGATCTCATTCTGCATCGTGACGGAGACGAAAGTGTTTCCGCGTGTACGCGTCATGTCTACTCTGCGTGCAGGATTGTGGGAGGATTTGTCTCGGCTTATCAAACACTTTTTGACAATGACGTCTAAATATTTTTTAAAGATAATCTCTTCAATGTTAGTTTTAGGGTGTGTCATTTTTCCAGATTACATTATAACATTTCCTACCAAACGTGGTGTGAAATTGGTGTAAGAACCGTGTGCTGAGAGCAGTGACCCCCTCCAGGCCTCTACAAGCCCCTGATCATTTACACTATAAAAAAGAAGCGGTCCTTTTTCCCTCAAAGAGCTGAATCCTCCATCCAGGAGTCCAATTGTGAAAATATATTTGGCTTTTCCCTCCCTCGCCTCTCTCTCTCTCTCTCTCTCTCTCTGTCCTGCTCCCACGCGTCTGTCACGCCTGGCAGTGGTCCTAATTAAGGAAAGTTTGCGGGAGCTGGCACAGCCGAGCCACGGGCAATTATTCAGCGCCAAGTGTCACCACCCCTGCAGCTGAAGCGCTGGGTACACTGGCTCATCTCACACCTCGACTACTTCACCTCCTGCCTGTCATGAGGGGCTAAAAGCCACACACACACACACACACACACACACACACACACACACACACACACACACAGCCTGCATGTATAAAAAATGAGCATGTCGGCATTTGAAGCTGTGCTGATATTTAATTTTCAGCAGAGTAACTGGCGAAGCTTTTATCACTGTTTGTGCTGTTGTAATTAAATTAAACTCATATGCCAAGCG
>CM045740.1:3288787-3446287 GCA_024760905.1 Plotosus lineatus
TCAAACAAAGGAGGGGAAAAAATAAGTCTGCATGACCGACCTGATCAACCATGCGTCTAATTCCTGGGATCTGACTACGCGACAGGGCGAATCATCGCTGAGAGCTTTTATAGATATAAAAAATAAATAAACAGGCATTTTGTGATTCATGCTTCGTTGGAGTTAAAAGTTTTCCGTCAGTTCAGAGCAGCAGGTGGTGGTTAACCCGCCCACGTTAACATTTCAACTTCTTAGCATCGGAGCTTTTAAATACAGACAAGCGCGAGAGGAAAAGGAAAGGAGGAGATCAGACCCTAGGAGGAATGCTGACAGATTTCAGGATCGCTAGTCTCTACTGAAGCGCGCATGCGAGCAGAACGGTTTGTCCGAGTTGATCAGAGGAAGCTGTGGGTATTATGTGGATTTTAATGGAGTTTGCTCGCGATATTGATAAAGCGGGATATCAATTGATAGTTGTGCAGGAAACACGACGCTTCTGCCGGTGTTCTCATAGCCCAGTCAATTTCAATCAACCTCATTTCATCACATGAGCTCACCACAGAAAAATGAATTCCCTTCGCAATCGACCGTGTTACTTAAACCAAGCGTGGTTGGGTTTTTCCTCCCGACTCAGGAAGTCTGTAAACAAGAACATTCTTCAGCACCAAAAAACTAAAAGGTTTTGCTGCATCTACAGGATGCGTTCCAGCTTTAATCATCACACCTGGAAGTCATTTTCAGGCCGAGCAAAGACCTCGATTAGCATCAGCATTGTGTTAAATAGGATGGAAACTGAACGCAGCAGGAGAGAACATCTCGCAATGATGAGCGTTTCAGAAATTTACATCTGCATTCCTCTGTGTTCGTTTTAAAAGCGAAAGCGTGAACAGCTCACCAGACCCCACACGGCCAACACACATACAACCAGGGCCAACTAGGAACTGCCGATTAGCCTAATGGTAATGTCTTTGGACTATGAAAGGGAACTGGAGTATCTGAAGGAAACCCGCAGGAAGCGCAGGAAGATCAGGGAATCCCTGCATAGCAACGCACTCGCTGAGCCCAGGACTCGCACCCATGACCTTCTTGCTGTGAAGCCTGCCCAAATGTTAAACTCCTGGGGTATTACTGCGACAACAACAAGTTTCATCATTAATGTTAGATTATTGAGATGGCCTGGCGAGCTGTCCTTACCCATAGTCGGCTGAGATGGGCGCTAGCCTCCCCGGGATCCCAATCAGGATGTTAGTTTATTCATTCATTCATTTTCTGAACAGGGGCAGTGGTGGTCTAGTGGTATAGGGCGCTGGTTCGCTGATCCAAAGGTTGGGGGTTCGAGTCCCACTCTCCACAAGGTTGTCACTGTCCCCCCCAGTGCAGCTAACTGGGTTATCAAAGGCGGGCCATGTCTCCCACCGTCTATGGTGAGAGGTTGATGTAAAAGAAACATTGCTGACCTTCGTAAAGAGGAGCTGCAAAGTCGTCAGCGTGTTTCTGTCGCTTGCTAAAAAGGGTTGTGACAGGAAGGGCATCCCACGTAAAAACCTCTGCCAAATCAAACGTGCGAATCAGATGATTCACTGTGGCGACTCCCGAGTAAAAGGGAAAAAGCCGAAAGGAAGACAGACAGACATTTTCTGAACCGCTTAATCTTAATTAGGTTGCAGGGAGGCTGGCGCCCATCTTAGCAGACTCTGGGCGAGGGCGGGGTACACCCTGGACAGCTCGCCAGGCCATCGCAGATGTTAGATAAGTCATTTAATCTTATCTCATAAATCACAAGTTGAGCTTGTGTGAAGCTCCAGCCTCAGATATCACTTAACGCTTAAATATTTTGTGATAATATATAATTTATAAAATGTCGTAGCAGCTATTTTCATTAAATTTATCATCATTAACAGTTTTGTTTCGTTTACATATAAATAAATAAATAAATAAATAAATAAAAGACACAAAATTGAAAACAAAGAAAATGTGAGGTTGAGGTGGATGTCACTGAATAGTCCCAAAGTATCTCAAAGAGGGCAGTGGTGGTGGTGGTCCGGTGGTAGGCGGCCAGATTACTGATCCGTCCCAGATACAGGTGCCTGGGTTATCAAAGGCCGGCCGTGTCTCTCACTGCCTGTGCCGAGAGGTTCATGTAAAGAACCATTGCTGAGTTTCGTCGAGAAGGCTGCAAGGCCGGCAGCGTGTTTCCGCCCTGCGATGGTCTGGTGAGCTGCCCATGGTGTATCCCACCCTCACCTAGACTCGGCTGAGAAGGACGCCAGCCTCCCGTTGACCCTAATTAGGATGAAGCAATTCAGAAAATGAATGAATTGATGGCAGGACCTCGATCATATTCGGTACTATCCACAGTACCTGAGGCAAAGTAGGATATGGAGGATTGTATGGTTGAGGGAATGAGGGTCACACCCTGGTCACATGATCATCCTCACATTGTCATCCACAAAAACAGAGCCTCGTCTCTAAAAAGACAATTCTACATGTTTAGAAATTTATTGATTTAAGAAACACATTTAACAACAACAACAAAAAAATCACAAAAGTTCAGTGTATGTAGTTATTGTTATTTTTACAGCGTGTACAGCAGGATGCTCTTCTCCAGAGCAGCTTCACAAGAACTTTAAAGTCCCTTTTAGAAGTCAATTTAATGTAAACATGGTTTTGGGAAACATCATGAAACTCTTGTGCGTGTAAAATCAAACACACACACACACACACACACACACACACACACACACACACACACACACACACACTGTAGATCCGAGGGCTGGTGATGGGCTTGGTAAACGTTGCCATATTCTGCTATTATCTGCAGGCCTATTCATAGGGCCAATCAGGAGCTATTACAGTTTCACAGCATGCGTGTCCTGAAATTTCAGCTCTCAGGCCCTGTTTAAATCTAAAAATGTCGGGTTTCTTCCCCCATTACAAGCCAGGACACGGTTTCTGCACGGCGCAGCTGTACATTTATTTATGGCTTCATATCTCGAGCGAATCAGAAGCTGCAGCCTTAATTTTAAATTCCGCAACTTTGATTTATGATTTAAGGTCTGAGAGTTTTTTTCCTCCAACGACCTCCGGGTTTGTCACAACTGATCTCAGACGTGGCGGCGACGGAGCCGGAGGTATTACCGGTCTGCAGTGTGACAGGGTAATCTTCAAGCAACAAACGACCTTTCTGTTCTGTTCAGAGAAAAATAAACCAAAATGAGCTGTTTCACACCTGTGAATTTAAATCACGGGCCTGTTGTAGTAGCGTTGACTTTAAACCCGTCCCAATTTTTACGACTGGACACAGTGCAGTGGATAAAACTTACAGCTGTCACCTACAAATAATAATAATCATAAAAAAACAAATCGCCGACATTTTCTGGCAACAATTATCCGTATAAATTTGTACATCGATCGGACCGCATTCGTGGGAAAGGTTTATTTTTATTATGCGTCTCGTATAATGTATTTTATGTCTTTGAAGAGTGCAGCCTAAGCAGTAGGATTATTTGCTCAGTACATCCTGGATAAATGCCAAGGATTGTTTCTTTCATCAAATAAAAAGCTTTTTCTTATCACAACATACTTTTCAAAGATATAAAACCTTCCTGTCTTTGTGTTTTAAACAACAAAATCATTTCCCAGGACCTTCAGTGTAAAATTATAATCACAGCATCACACGTCAATGTATGCAAAAAAATTCCATCCATCTGGAAGGGTGTCAATCATTTTTTAATGGGGTGAAATTTATTATAAAACATTTAACACGTGCAGTAACGTGATGAGCTCAACCACAGCAGGGGATATGTACAGCTTTATTTAACCCTCAAGCGACCGGACTAGTGGGGGGTCATTTGTGACCCCATTGGCTTTGTATAGGAATATTTCTATATAAATGATTGTTTTTGGGTTCTTCATATTTCTTTCACTCTCTAATATATCTGTCCATCATCTTATGTAATAAGGTCTGGAATTTGATATATTTTTATAAAAAAGCAAAAACACACAATAATAGCGCAATATTACATTTATTTACACAACCCTAGTCTGTTCCATCTTGTAATATGCATGTTAGCTTTTATTTCTTTGCATCAAAATGAAAACAAATCATAAAAAGTAAAGTGACTTTGCATAAAATATGTATTCCAGTGTGGGAGGATAACTTCGATATGGTAAGCGAAATAATAATTATATGGCTGAATTATCTGAAACATGTAACTTTCAGAATGAAGAACCATCAACACCATCTGAAGATAGAATCTCAAAAATCTCAGCGATCTTCCCGGGGTTGTAAGTGACCTCGCACACGTTTGGATGATACTCGCCACACGGATCGGCCGATCCTTACAAAATTCTATCAACAAAAGCAGCACAAATCGATTGACAAATTCTTGGAAGGAAACTTTTTTCTGATTAAAATTAGAAAAATGGCGCCCGATATATTTATACATCCGGGGTCATACATGACCTCACTCAGTCGCTTGAAGATTAAACATAAAAGTTCATTATAATTTTCTAAATTATTGGCAAACCAGTCATGGTCAGATCAAGCTAAAAACTTCTGCTGCATTTTCAAGTTTCAATGATTTTTCTCTGAATAAAAAAAAACTCTTGCTGTCAATTTCTGAATATATTAATATCATAGTCACATTTAGCCACGCCCCCAAACTCCATAATAGAGCTCAGAATGAACAGATGAACTGTGAACGTGTGCTAAACTGTGCCCTGCGTTGTATCAAGTGCCATAAATACACACCAATGATCCTCCGATCGTAGGGATTTATCACTTTTCTTTTATTTAAAGTCCGTTAAATTTGTGTAATCTAAACACATCCGCGTTTTAAACCCGATCATGTGATCCATATGGAAAATCGCAGTAGTTCTGGGTTAAACAATTACAGAAAAACACACACAAACTCCAAAGTGAAACATGGGGTTTAAATGTTTGTCCAAATTGGATTTTCATGAGATCACTTCCTGTGTAAACGCCTCTGTTAGAGTTGACACACATGTCACCTGACCCACCATTTCCACCTGATTAGAAGTGCAAGGAGCAGGTCAGGGGCATCATGCTTGGCAGTTATGCCTGTGTGGTGACACTTAATACGGGTGGAAAAGAAAGTAGGAAAGGTGTGCACAAACCATTTACACTGAGAACACGACCTTTGGTACCTGTGCTCTGGTTCAGGAAACTTGATTCTAAAGGGTGGGGCTTTTGATCAAACGCCACAAACATTATACATTTCAACAACTGTAAAAAAAAAAAAAAAAAAAAAAAAGCTGAAATTTCAGAACATGTTATTTTTTTTTTTTTTATTTTTCCAATTAATGGAACTGTTTATTACAAACTCTGCTTATATAATGCTATCTATTTGTTACTTTATTTTTCTTTGACTTTGAATCCTGTGCGGATGTGCGATAGCGGCTAATCGAGTCACATTATTCAGACAGCTCAATGTTTCTACCAGCCAAGAACATGGGAAAAAAAAACCCCACCTCTTTTTATTCATGTGCTACCTGTAGCATAGTGACACACTGTGTATATTAATATACGACCTGTAGCACTGTAACACACACACACACACACACACACACACACACACACAGATACTGCGGGCTGTGACACACTCACTGCATGGACATGGTGCATTAGGAAGGCAATCTTGTGCCTCCAGGGTGTGTTTTTCTTGATGTTTCTGAACCTGTTTCACAGCAGGGACGACGTTTTCCCTCTTTTCTCTCGTTCTGTAAAGCGCAAGGCGTCTCTAGGCTCATTTTTATTCAGCATGTCTGTTTCTGATGCAGCAACACTAATGCGCTAACAGACCTGAGACTGAAACCCAGCACCACACCTTTCTGTCATGATGTACAAATGCCTGAAATGTATCTGAAGATTATTTGATAGAAAATTAATAATTTTTATATTTTATTTTAATCGCATGTGATTATAGTGGGACACGATAATAATGGGTTCTGACTGCCCATACGATTTGTAATTTGCAATAATTTTGGAAGGAAATCACACAGGATCACCATGGGTGTTCCTTAGGGCTGAGTTGGGATTGCATGTGGGTCATGTTGACCTTATATGAAGGTCACAGTTCACTTTTTCTATATTCAGCTTTGCAAGGCTAGTTGTGTAATAACTAGAAAATTACATGTCAGGAAATGACAACGAATCACCAAATGTAGTGGATGGGTTCCCTCAGTAAGGTCTGGGTTTGTGTATGGGCTACCCTAGCAGCAGTCAACTTAGTAAATTTGTGTTTATTGGGCTTTAATATATAAATATGCTTTAGGTTCTATCCTGGATTTCTTCTCTTCTGGTGAGGTAGGATTTTGACTTTTGTATAACGGTCTACTTGCTTCAGTTGGACTTGGTTATTGTCACTAGTATTTTCAAGTATAGGATTCTTAACCGGTTCTGTAGTCCATAATCAGCTGTAGATTCGGGCTTCCTTAAGGTGTGAATTAGGGGTGGGACCCAGAAAGTATATAGTGAAGGTAGCCCCCCTACTAATGTCACGTTTGGATAAGAACACAGACCATTCATTTAAATGCGTCCTTGAATATCAGTAATTCAATAATCTTAGCTTTGTTGAAGTAGAACTATGAAGCCTAAGGGCAGTGGGCAGGGTTTTTGGACCTGTGATGGGGTTTGGTGTCCCAGCCACCACGAGTCTCTGTCATGTGTGCATGCCACAGCACAGTCGGTAACAGTAGGACCTGTCTCCGTGCACATGCGAAGCCTGGATCTGGCTGATTGTGTGGAAGAAACCACCAAACTGGTTCAGCGAACAAGAAGGCGGACTCAGCAAAGTGTTGTGGAGCACAACCAGGGTACAGTGAGACACATAGGACACTGCTGGCCATCATTGGCATCTTGCCCTATCTCCAGCCGTCTCGACTATGTTGTGCCACTGGACCGGGATAAGAGAGTGAGGCCGATGATCTGCATAACTCTCCCTCACTCAAATCCAAGTCAAGCACAAGTCATGACTTCACCCCCCCCACCCACCCACTCCCTCCAGTGCTTTTGCTCTTATGTCTAATAACCACCCATGTGTACTGGGAGCAAAATGGTACAGTAGATCAAACTTACCAATTTTATTCGATCAGTCTCTGTAACCGTAAAATGAGGTCTTCACTTTTTCCTCCGGTGCTGTTCCTTTAAACATTTTCCTGGAAGTATAATTGAGCCAATCAACATGAATGTCAACTTAAGCACATGCCACATTGAACCAATCAACAAGAACATAAACAAAAGTACATGGCCAGGAACGTCTTTAAATGTATGAAGTTAGGGTGAAAAATACTCGTCATCACTTTCTGATAGGTCCATATCTGGCTCATCACTCCAGTCACTCAGTGCATCCCATAGTTTGCTGTAGTACTCTCTAATTGTTCATCTTGTTGGACATTTACCAAGAGAACACAGCAAAATATTTTCCTGCTTTTTAAAGCACGGCGGAACAATCAAATGTGTTGTTACTGATGAACATTATAGACATTCCCCAGTGGCAGTGGGTCTTGAAATACTGTGTAAACTCACAGTGAATGCCTCATTTTACCGTTGCAGAGACTGATCAAATAAAATTGGGAAGTTTGAGCTACGATTTTGCTCCCAGTACACATGGGCAGTTATTAGACGTAAAGTTCAAAACACTGGGGGGGGGGGGGGGTTATTGGAGCAGGGTGCTTATTATGCTGAATACAGTATGCTGTTTTCTGTTTATTTCCAGCTTTCATGTAAGTAGTTTGGTTGATACCACAAAATGAATAACATAAATATCAATAAAACTCTTTTATTGTTCTGTTATTATTCATGTTTTCCACCTCGATGGTAATAAGCACTTACCATTCCACTCCGCTCGTAAAAGTTCCCGCCCGCTCCAATTTTTAAGCGCTTGTGACGCTTTGGGCGCTTATCACGTCGAATACGGTATAGATATATATAAATATATATATTCATTCATTCATTCATTTTCTGAACTGCTTAATTAGGGTCACAGGAAAGCTGGCGTCCATCTCTGCCAACTCCGGGCGAGGGCAGGATACACCATGGAGAGCTCGTCAGGCCATCGCAGGAAAAAAAACAGTCACACAACCATTCACACCTAGGGAAGATTTGGAACAGCCAATTAACCTACTGTGCATGTTTTTGGACTGTGAGAAGAAAGCAGAGTACCCAGAGGAATCCCACACAAGCTCGGGGAGAACATGCAAACTCCACACAGAAACGCCCAGGCTGGGAATCGAACCCAAGACCGTCTTGCTGTGAGGCGAATGTGTAAACGACACCACCATGTCTCCCTATGTGTGTGTGTGTGTATGTGTGTGTGAATATATAATACTGTATTATCAAATGGTCCTTCCAGCAGGAGCATCTGCACCCCTGTGGACTCTTTTTAAATTACTTATTTATTTATTTATTTTAACGTTCTTCCAACGAAACTATTCAGAGCAGTACATTTATTATTTATTATTATTTTGTTTATTTTATGATCCTGTAACCATAGCAGTGAAAGCTGCAGCAGCTACATAAGCTTTTAGATGAAGCTTTGAGAAGTCATATTCAAAATTTAATATCTGCACATGCTTACATGGCATAGCCGCTAATCCTGTCTGAAAAAAGTGGAGGGATTGAGGGATATATTAGTTGCGGTGGAGTCACGTCTCGTGATCAGTTGAAGACAGGAACAAAAGTCTGTAGTATGTTGTGGTAAAAAAAAAAACATTCACTTCCTCTAAATATAGAATTCTGTGTGTGTGTGTGTGTGTGTGTGTGTGTGTGTGTGTGTGTGTGTGTGTGTGTGTGTGTTTTCAGAGAATGTCTCTTAATTCTGTGTCTAAAAAAGTTGGGAATAAAGGAAGTGAGGAAGAAAGGATGGAATTGGGATGAATAATTTAGATGAACACATTTCACAGCCAGGTGGAGGCATTAATCTGAAGCACAGCGGAGGCGCTCGTATAGCCTCTATAAAGGATTATGAGTTACAGAATGTCGGACAGCGGTGCTTCGTCTCTGTCTCCGGGTACTGTGCATGCTGAGTTAAAAATGGTACGGCCTGAGCTGAAAACTGAATCATGATTAACATCATGGAGAGGAAGGAGGCGACACCAGAACACACAGCGTCACCTAGTTCTGCACACACACACTCACATTCACTCACACTCACTCACACACACTCACTCACACACACTCACACACACACACACACGCGCGCGCACACGCGCATACGGGGCTCTCCAATTACTTCCCTTCTATTAAATCCACGCCAGTGCGAGCTGTGTTCAGTCTACCCCAAGTGGATCCACCACAACACTGACTAGTTGTTAAAAAAACTCATGAAGTTATAATAGACTTCAATATATAACAAGGGTGGTTTTTACATATTTTCCTTCTTTTCTTTTTTTTTTTAATCAATTTAAGAGTGGTGTGACCTTTTGAGGGACTGAGTCAACTTGATCTCTTGAAGAAAGAAATTAAACAATAAATAAATAAGTATTCCCTGTCTTTTTTTCCCTGACTACGTTCTGGAGCAAAAGAAGGAAATGTTACCACTGAGTTTTCTTTTTGCCGCCTTCTCCATACTGATGTCCTCCTTTATGGCGCATGAGCCTTTATCTGTAAGGTTTCTGTTTTGATACGAATGCTTGCAGTAGAATTATAGGGTTTCCAGTAAGGGCGTGGACACGGACCAACCAGCAAAGTAATGGTTCAGGTTCCAGCCTCCCCTATGATGCTGGTAGGATGAAACGGTTCAGCAAATGAATGAGTGACTGAAACTGTAGTTCTTTTTCTTGCTGTGAATGTTTTTATGGAACCAGTATGTTTCGAAATGTATTAATCATTATTTAACAAAAGAAATTGGTTTGTTTGTGTGAGGTAATGGTAACGGTGTGGAGCCGGTGGTGTAGTGGTTCGAGTGTTGGGCTCATGATCGGGAGGTTGTGAGTTCAAATCCCACTGAGACCCTCACTGTGTTAAGACCCCTGGGCAAGGTCTCAACCACAAGTGTGCCTCTGTTCACCCAGCAGTATAAATGGCTACCAGTAAAAATATACTGGGAAGGGAACCTGCGATGGATTAGCGTCCCATCCAGGAGGAGTTCAACTCCTGATCGCTTCACGCTACGGAAACCGGGGATAAGCACCAGCCTGATGAGCCGCTAGGCTCGGGTGTAAAAACCCAAACAGTTAATCAATCAAAATGGTAACTGTGGTGATGGTGGTCGTAGTGGGGTCGGATGATACAGAGGGCAGTTCTAAAACCTGATTTAGGTGATTAATGTCGGACGTTTCCCTGGTGGCTGATAAGATGCTGTGTAAGGTAAATGTTCCATCACAGGCACAGAGTATCAGGTTTTACTGAACATCTGTCAGTGAACCACTGTAGACACACACACATGCACGCACGCACACATCTTATGAAATGTTGAATTTATCAACGTAATAATTCCATTTAACATGACTATATTTTCATCCCTTTTTAAAAAGCCCATTGTCTTCATAGGTTCTTTAGAAACACCTGGATTCTGCGTGCCACTGTGTGTTTATGTTACACAGCAGGACATCCTGCTGCTCAGAGAGGGGGGAAAGCAAATAAATTGAAATAAATAACTCACGTGTGCCGTAATATTCCAGCGACACTGCACTAATCACTGAGCAATAAAAGGCATCAGTCTGCAGGCCTCTGAACAATTTGGCTGTTTGTGTTTTCACATAGAATGCAGAATCGATGATGTCAACTCGACAGTCGTATTAAATAAAAGAAAAACCTTCCATTAGGCTCGCTGATGTGGACAGATCCGCTCCCATTAGTGAGCCAACATTAGCCGCCTAATAGGAAAAGAAGACAGATGAGCGCCTGAGAAATGAAGAAAATGATCTATTTGCTCTGTGAGGATGACGCACAGCTACTTCTAGGGCCTTAATTCACACAAACAGAGCCTACACTTTGATTTATTTATCTTTTTATGTATCTGCCCTGGTTCAGGAAAAAGAGGGAGCGGTTTGTTGGAGGTGATGAGTAAACCACACCTCATACGTTAATAAAATCCATTTACAGTAATCTATGTTTGGTTTATCACTTCCTTCTTCGGAAATGTTTCTCTGCACTGCCAGAGTCTGATCGTTATTATAGGTAACATTTCTTTGTACAAACAACCTGAAAATATCGCCATGTTCAACAGTAATGTTGTAATGTCCATGAATCCCCCAAGCATTTTGACTCCGCCCTACTTTAGGTTGTTTGGAAAGAAAAGATAAGATAAGGACCAGGTGGCACAGTGGTGTCATAGTTGGTTAGCTAGCTTACAGCAAGAAGGTCGTGGAGGTTGAGGTCCAAGGTTGGCGAGGGTGCTTGCGGGGGTTCCCTCCTCGCGTGGTTGTTCCATTTTGCCCCTAGTTGAAGGTGTAAGTGTGAAAGGTACCCTGTTGTTACCCAGAGTCGACTGAGACAGGCTCCAGGCTGTAGGAACAAGCAGTTCACCAAATAAACGAATGAATCAGTACCTGAAACTCGTGCATGTGCAGCACAGACAGATAATGCTCCTGTATGTAAGTAAACATAATAAACAGAATCAATGTGCTTTCCATGATGGAATTATTTATTATTCATGAAGGAGATGAAGCCAGACGCATCTAAGTATTAGATCTTATATAGAATATATAAATCATTTCGACATAGTTTTATCATCTCCAGAGGCAGGTAGGCTGTAGCAGTTTGAAATGCTACTAGTATATGTATGTCATGCTATTGAACGCTTATGAAGCTAACAACGCTAACACCCATGTTTAAAAACTCATGAGAGCTCATTACAAAGAAAAACAGGACAGCAAGGACACTCTTGATCAAATCAAGCTTCATGATTTTTTCAAGTTGTACTGCTGCTTTAAAACACATTAAAGGTCAAAGGTACTTGAACCTAAGGCCATGAGCGCCTTGCTCATGCTAACGCTAGTCATGAGGTTCTTGACTCATGTTCCTGCATTGTTTCTGATTATACAAAGATGTGTTTTTTTCGAGGATCTTTGGGATATTAGCTTTGTATCAGAGTTCTATCTGGAACCTTTTCTGATCGAGAAACACTACATGGAACCATTACAGGTTCCTAAGAGGGACACATGAAGTACTCTTAAGAGATCCGAACAGAGGGGATTTATTCCCCCCGTATTGTGTACACTGTCATGATGGTTATGTTCAGACAATATTTTGATGACGATATCCTGACATCTTGACATTTAACCAAGAATAAGCAACACTAACCTGCCATGTTGCGTTGTGTCTCCTTTAGGATCGTCAAGAGAAACATGCAACGATTCACAGATGTTTTTCTTTAAAGGACAAAAATTGACTTCTTATAGTTCTTAAAAATAAAAAGCAGGATGTGAAGCATGATGCATTGACCAGTGGCCTGCTTTGATCTTGAGTACACTTCTCTTTTCAGGAGCGTCATTGTCCTGCTGGCATTATCATAAAGTGGAGTGACAGCAATAGTGCATGGGGAGGGGCGGGCTTAGCGAGGAATGATCCTTAAAAACGACAGGCCACATCCATCAGGTTTACTGATATGCCAGGAGCCATAAAAAACACAGGATCTAATATGCATATCTCTATAATTAGGATAATGAATAATTCATAAGGACTGAGTCAATATCTCACACCCAGCTGACCACAATCTGATGAAACCTTTCTCTATCTCTCTCTCTCTCTCTCTCTCTCTCTCTCTCTGTCTCTCTCTCGCTCTCTCACTGTGTGTGTGTGTGTGTGTGTGTGTGTGTGAGTGAGATCATTCAGAAAGGAGCCTTACAATCTATTTAATCTTCCCATTTTGCAAATGATGTGCTAATCTGATTGCTCCTCCCATCAGCGGTATCATTGATAGGAATCTTAACTGGAAAAGAAATTAGATTAATAGATTAATGATCTGAGTGGAAACGAAAATCCTCCAAACAAACACATGTGGTGTTTTCCCATCAGTGTTCAAACATCTCCAGAGTTTTAACAAAATATTTCAACTGATAATGAATCGACGCAATTATTCGCTCCATTGAAGGATGTGCCTGCATACAGCAGAAAGAGGAAGCAGTGTGTAACTACCAGTTTCATACCACACTGCTGCTGCATTCTCGATTCTGATTAGTCAGAGTTCTCAGATTTCTCTCATTTAAGAAAAAAAATCTTGTTTATGATTTATGGAAGGCGTTTCCTGTGTCAGCATTTTTGATTCATCCGCAGGACAGCAGTTTCTAAATAACAAACAATGACAAGTTGATTTTGTGTGTGTGTGTGTGTGTGTGTGTGTGTGTGTGTGTGTGTTATTATATTCATGAGAGAGTAAAATAAACGGCATCCTTTGAGGAACCCAAGGGTGGGTCCATCACGTCCAATCCTATCCCAGGATTCACTTCACACCGCCATTGGGTTTCATTTAATGCATCCAAGCTGTAGAGAATGTTAGGCAGGTTGGTGTGTTTATTTGTTATCAGGGTGACACAAAAGTTTGTGCATGGATTTTACTTAAATTTCTGCCAGGGAGGCGGGGTTTTGGACACAGAATACTGCTAGATTTTGAAGATGAACTTGGATCAAATTTTAGATCTTCAGGATTCTTGATATTCAGAGAAATGAACATTGTGACAGTTTGTGCTGCACTTGGCTGAGGTTTGCGCTCTACTTTTTTTAGCTCTCTTTTGGGTATGTAATGAAGTTTATTTGATTATTTTGGAAGTTGCTTGTGTAATTTTAGGTTGAGACGGTGGTGAGTGTGTGATGGTGACTGATGGCTTTCGACTTTTTACTTGTTCGCTACATTAGTATGGTAGCTCAAGTGCAAAACTAAAGATACAAAATTAATTTGCTGAACATATCTCATTTCATCATCTCCGATTTGGTGTGATGTATCAGTGAAGAGAGCGTTTCTGTATAGGCCGTGGTTCTTCCTGACTGTTAACCACGATCACTCTTCCACATCTGTACCCAGGCTCCTTCCAGCCAGGTTCCTTCAGGAGCTATAAACTTTATGACTGGAACATTTTTTCGCTGTAAACATGCCACTCCAGTTAAAGCACGACTCTATCTGTGGTGGACAAAATAAGCAGAGATTCAATTAAAGCTGAAATGACTGAAGTCACCACAACAAGAGAAACTTGACTGAGCCATGGAGGTTGCTTAATGCTCATTATGGTCAAGCTGGCGCCCATGTCAGTCAACTCTGGGCGAGGTCAGAGTATGCTCAGCTCGCCAGACCATCACAGGACTCATGCATTTATTCATTTATTTATTCTTTTTGAGAGTATTGCCCTTTCAACTCCCTGCCAAAATCATCTCGTGGCTCCGCCTTTAAACCACTTAACACTGAACACGAACATGAAAGGACACGAACGACAGATCTCTTCATGTGCTCCTGAGTGCCGAGTTATCCGGAGACTATCATCTCCGCTCTTGTGCACTTGATGCTGCAACATTGAGCACAGAACAGGTGCCTGCGTGACGGTGTACACTCTCGACGACGCACTTTAAAGAATTACGCCAGTGAACACCGAGAAAACAGAAGATCGAGCAAGTGTGGCGTTAACACAGTGCATGTGTTCATGATCAGAGATAAACCAAATAATGATGGAGGACGGACCACTCCCTGGTTTGAAAAGCTGTTTTGCCATCTTTTGGGGAATCTGTAATGTTCATTAAGCTGCATAGAATAGACCAATCAGGATGGAGAGTCTGTGTGCAGCTGCACATTTCAATGATCTAAAGTGACATTTCTTCAGTTTGTTTTAAATTTGCCCCAACACGCTCGCCCCCAGCTTTCTTAGACATGACTATGTGCTGTGACGCAGTGAAAGGGTTTACGGATACGTTTGGGGCACTGATTCAAAATTCAAAATCCCAACAGCACGAAGTGTGTACAGTAGGCCCTTGACTATTCGCGGTTTTGCACCCACGGTTTGAGTATTTGCTGACTGCCAAGCAACCAGCATGTGATTCAAATTCAGCCAATGGCTGTCCTCCTTCCTCCTGATTGGTTGAGCTGATGCCCCGCCCCCTTTTCTCATTCGCGCACAAGTTGTCAGTGGGCCTCTTTTTTGTGTGTGTTTTAATTCCCAGTTAAGTTCTATGATAGCACTCAAACGCTGTGCGTCTTCTCTGGCTAAGCGATAGAAAACGCTGGATGTCTCTTCTGAAGAAATAAGACTTTCTCCTGAGAAACGACGGTTTTCTCTGAACTGTTGTATTAAATTCTTTTTCAATTATTATTCCAGTACAGTACCTAAGTTCATGTTTGTGCGTGAGAGTTTATGTTCTGTAGCATGTTTAACAAACGATACCAAAAGGATAAACTTTATTACAGTACTCTTCATGTCCTTTTACATTGAAGTTGGAGTGATGTCTCCAAGATGGCCCTGCCGAGAGGGCGACGTCGCGGAGTTCTCAGAGTCAAATTGTTTCTTTGTTCATGTTTTGCACTATGCTCGTCTACAACCGGTCGACTCTACTACAGCTATAAGATCGGAGTATCTTCGGGCGTGTATAACTAAGCAGAGCTAACATGCTATGGTAGGCAGCTCAATGTGAGCCGCATCCCAGCTAACAAAGAAGCCGAGGCGGGAAGGGGCCGAACGACAACTCCGGCGCTTGGGATTGCAGGGGATGAAGGCCGTATAGCTGGCTGGTATAATTGCTTTATCGGGTGTACTCTCCTCGAGCCATGTTTCACAGAAACACAGTGCTGTAGATCCCTCTGCGCTGCAATCTGAGCATGAAGCTCGTCCATCTTGTTTCGCAGGGACTGAACATTTTAAAGTAGTATGGCCGGAAGTGCTAACCAAGTGTTGGAGATTCTGAGAACTCCACCTGGGCTTATTGTTAGCATTGAGCTCCCATAGCATAGCATAGCAGCTCACAATAGAAGTTGTTGTGTGCTTAGTTGCCCGAAGCTGCTCGTAGCTGTAGTAGAGTCGACTGATCATAGACGAGCATAGTGCAAAACATGAACAAACAAATAAAACAAATTAAAACGAACAAAGAAACAATTTGACTCCGAGAACGCCGCGACGTTGCCCTCTGGGCACCGCCATCTTGAAGACGTCACTTTAAGTTCAATGTAAAAGGACATGAAGTGTAATAAAGTTTATCCTTTTGGTATCGTTTGTTAAACAGGCTACAGAACATAAAATCTCACGCACAAACATTCTCAGAATTAACTTCGGTACTGTACTGGAATAATAATTGAAAAAGACTTTAAAACGAGTGCTTTACAACAGTATATGCTGTATAATGTTTATATTTTACCATCAATAAAAATAAGAGTAAAAATGGAAAAGTTTTTCTTAATCATGACTATGTCTGTCTGTCTTCCTTTCGGCTTTTTCCCTTTTACTCAGGAGTCGCCACAGCGAATCATTTTGATTCGCACGTTTAATTTGGCAGAGATTTTTACGTCGGATGCCCTTCCTGTCACAACCCTTTTAGCAAGGGATAGAAACACGCTGACGACTTTGCAGCCTACTCTTTCCGAAAGTCAGCAATGGTTCTTTTACATGCCTCTCACCATAGACAGTGAGAGACATGGCCCGCCTTTGATAACCCAGTTAGCCGCACTGGGGGGACAGTGACAACCTTGTGGAGAGTGGGACTCGAACCCCCAACCTTTGGATCAGCGATCCAGCGCCCTATACCACTAGACCACCACTGCCCCTGCTCTGTGGCTTCTAAACATTTCTCATAAACATTCACTTAGGCATTGTACTGGAATAATAATTGAAAAAGACTTTAATATTAAAGCTTTACAACAATTCAGCTGATTATCTTCAGGCACTTCAGAGGAAACTGTCGTTTCTTCAGGAGAAAGTCTGATTTCTTCAGAACGGAGGGGCATCATACAGAGTAACTGGACAATATATTGTCAATAATAACAAAATGAAAACATACATACTGTATGTATGTATGTATGTATGTATGTATGCGTGTATGTATGTATGTATGTATATATATATATATATATATATATATATATATATATATATATATATATATATAGATAGATAGATATGAAGTATGCTGTATAATGTTTCTATATTTAATTAATAAATATCAGAGTACAAAATTAAACGGTTTTCCTTAATCATGACTATATTTTGCTGCATTAAGACTGTATTAATGAGTAAGACTGTCTGTAGGATGTGTTTCAGAAGCATATTTTAGCGCATGTAATAGGATTTTACTTCTGGTTGCTCATTCGTGCATGTAATATGATACATGGGGTTTTACTTTCGGGTACAGAACTTGTGGACTTGTCATGACTATATTTTACATTAATACTGTATTACTGAGTAAGACTGTCTATAGAATGTGTTTAAGAAGCATATTTTTGCACATGTAATAGATACATAGTATTTTACTTCGGCTGCTGATTCGCGCATGTGACGTCATACATGGGGTTTTACTTCCGCGTACGGAACTCGCGGATTATCTCGATTCGCGGGAGGGCTCGGAACCGAATCCCCACGAATGTGGAGGGCCTACTGTATCTACGCTTCAGGTAACAGTTAAATGGCCGAAGCATTTTTTTTCCCCTGTAGTAAGCAGACTATACATGATTCATAACATGTTTAAGCGAGAGAGCAGCAGAATTAAATGCGCTGTTACTGTGATGGAGTTACCGGAGTAACAAACACATTTATAAAACTTGCCCCGGCAGGTTCAGTGCTCAAGCGGATCTGAGAAAAATAAATTGATGAATTGAAGCAAGCTTTGGCCTGTGGACACGCCGCTCAGAATGACAGCAGCTCCTTTTTGTTATCAGTCATTATATGGAGTCCTGGGGCCGAACCGAGCGCCAGGGTGATGTATGTTTGTTGGTAAGGTTTCTGCGGAGTCCGTTACCTCGCGGACGGTGTCAAACGAACCGTGTCAAGGTTAAAGACTCGACCCATATGATGCAGCTCCAGAGGCAATTTGGAGACTATTTGGTAGCGACACGTTATTTCATGATGACTGAAGCGCCTGTTTATTTTGTTTCGTGTCGTGCCATCATGGTTCAGACAGGAAATATGGAGTACTGCTGGGGGATCGGATCAAGATTTGAAAATAGTGGTGAAAAGAAAAGGGTAATAAATAAATAAATAAATAAAGGAGCTTAAGAAACTTGAGATATAAAAAGCTTACAGGAAAAAGGCAGCTTGAGGCGTCACAACTGACAGGTCATTATCATAACGACCTAGAGTCGCACGCCACATTAGCTTCCCCAAAGCATAACATCCAGCCGCTGTGAAGCATGGAGCATTCGGGTTTTTATTTTGGGAGCCATTAGTTTCTCTTTTCATGAAGGTGGAAAAATCAGGGACTATAAATGTGTGTGTGTTTGCTTGTGTGTGTGTGTGTGTGTGTGTGTGTGTGTGTGTGTGTGTGTGTGTGTGTGTGAGAGAGAGAGAGAGATTTTTAAAAACTATAAAATGGAAAACATTATCTTGGTTTCATCAGTAGTGGAACTGTTACGTAATATGAAATACAAGACGATTCTCATGAGCTTCACTGTGCAAAATAAATGACACAAATGTTCACAACCATCATCTTCAGAAAACTTTAACCATCCAAAGAACCCCAGAAAAATGTTAGAGAAAATAAAGACCTAAACACACGGAAGGAAAAGGCTGAATCTCAAACCCACTTCTGCATCAAGCATCAATTAGGAATCTAAGAATGTTTAAACAAACCCCTATTGGACTTTCCCCAGAGAGTAGACCCCGGGAGAACTGGAACCCTGAGAGATGTAAAACTGGAATCCTGGGAGATGTACAACTGGAACCCCGGGAGATGTAAAACTGGAACCCCGATAGATGTAAAACTGGAATCCTGGGAGATGTAAAACTGGAACCCCGGGAGATGTAAAACTGGAACCCCGGGAGATGTAAAACTGGAACCCCGATAGATGTAAAACTGGAACCCTGGGAGATGTAAAACTGGAACCCCGGGAGATGTAAAACTGGAACCCCGGGAGATGTAAAACTGGAACCCCGATAGATGTAAAACTGGAATCCTGGGAGATGTAAAACTGGAACCCCGGGAGATGTAAAACTGGAACCCCGGGAGATGTAAAACTGGAACCCCGGGAGATGCAAACCTGGAACCCCGGGAGATGTAAACCTGGAACCCCGGGAGATGTAAACCTGGAACCCTGGGAGATGTAAAACTGGAACCCCGATAGATGTAAAACTGGAATCCTGGGAGATGTAAAACTGGAATCCTGGGAGATGTAAAACTGGAATCCTGAGAGATGTAAAACTGGAACCCCGAGAGATGTAAAACTGGAACCCTGAGAGATGTAAAACTGGAACCCCAATAGATGTAAAACTGGAATCCTGGGAGATGTAAAACTGGAACCCCGGGAGATGTAAAACTGGAACCCCGGGAGATGTAAAACTGGAACCCCGGGAGATGTAAAACTGGAACCCTGGGAGATGTAAAACTGGAACCCCGGGAGATGTAAAACTGGAACCCCGATAGATGTAAAACTGGAATCCTGGGAGATGTAAAACTGGAATCCTGGGAGATGTAAAACTGGAACCCCGAGAGATGTAAAACTGGAACCCTGAGAGATGTAAAACTGGAACCCCAATAGATGTAAAACTGGAATCCTGGGAGATGTAAAACTGGAACCCCGGGAGATGTAAAACTGGAACCCCGGGAGATGTAAAACTGGAACCCCGGGAGATGTAAAACTGGAACCCTGGGAGATGTAAAACTGGAACCCTGGGAGATGTAAATCTGATCCATTTTGGAAACTAAAAACATTCACCACCTTAGTAACTTTGGACAAATCTTTTTAAATACTTAAAGGAACTTGGGTATATGTTCTATGGTAAATCAGTACACAATGTTGAAGCGTTACCATTAATACAATACATTTAACAGACCTATGAAGCACTACATTCATGGACGTGGTGAAGGAGGACATGAAGGCAGTTGGTGTAAGAGAAAAAGATGCAGAGGATAGGGTGAGATGGAGGCAGATGATTCGCTGTGGCGACCCCTGAAGGGAAAAGCCGAAAGGAAAAGAAGAAGAAGATGAAGCACAACTAGTGTGAAATGATATGATTTAACCAGGCTGTGCTGCAGTGTGTTGTGATTCCACACAGTTTGATTCAATAATGAACCATGATATGATGTAATGCCTCTACATTGAAAAGTGTAAGTTGAGGTGGTTCGGGCATCTGATTAGGATGCCTCCTGGACGCCTCCTTTCAGTGGACATGTTGAAATGGGAGGAAGCCCCAACGTAGACCAGACCTGACACTGGCTCATCATTCTCTGGAAGGTGGCTGGGGAGTTCTTCATGCCGAAGGGCATGACCTTGTATTGACAGAGGCCTGGGAGTGGCTGAAAATGCCCCCAAGAGGATCTGAAGAGGGCTGCTGGAAAGAGGGTTGCCTGGGTGTACCTTCTAGACCTGTTGTCTCTGTGAAATAACCTTGGACAATTGGAATTGGTGATCCTCTACCCATCTTTGATTTTGAGAGACACTGTCACCCGGAGAAGTTCTTTTTATACTCAGTCATGTTGCCAATGGACCTCATTAGTGGTAATTGGTCTTCCAGCTGTTTGTTATAAGTGCAATTGACTTTTCCAGCCTTGTAACCTGTCCCAACCTTTTTGAGATTTGTTGACACCATGAAATTTAAAATCAACATATTTTTCCCTTAAAATGATACATTTTCTCAGTTTAAACTTTTGACCCTGTGATCTATCTTCTATTCGAAATAAAATATTGAAATTTGGCACTTCCACATCATTGCAGGCAATTTTTATTCTTAATTTGTATAGTGTCCCAAGTTTTTTGGAATCCGGTTTGTTTGAGGCTGTAAGGTTCATACTGTCCGTGTGACTCTAGGAGGGTCTGCCACGAGAAGGAACTTTAATTTTGCAACCCCTCACCCCCACCTCCCATTTACATCTCATACTTTTTTGTGAAACTACCAGACAAATTCGATTTGCATGTAGGCCTTTAACAATTATAACATAATTATCTGATGGCAATAATTCGAGCTGATGAGAATTGTACCGTCCTATCAATGTGCTGTATAAGTCATGTGATAGAATTGCTGAGAACATTAACAAATTCCTAAATTGCTCCTGTAGAAGTTTTCTGAGGAACAAAACTCTAAATTTGCTAATAAAGGGAGTGGAGAAAACTCAAAGGAGGCCTGGGCTCTGAGGTTGAAATAAATATATAGCAGCAAGTTGAACCTTATTAATTCACACTATTTCTGACTTTTATATTAGTTTTGGACACACACTGTGGTGTAGGGCTGTGACAGTCTGTGTTTAATATAAGGAGATCCGCAGAGCACAGAGGTTCTCCGTGTCCTTGGGTCCTTTACTCATCTCAGTGACAGTGAAGTGACAGAAGTGCCGGTGTTCCATTTATTATTGAAGGCAGAGAATAAATAGTTTCTCAGCCCGACGCGGTGAGTAACGATGAGGCAGTGGATGAACAGGTTCTTCGGCCCACAAATGTCAAATTACACTCGATGAAGGACTTTTGAGAGCAGATTCATCTTCACCTCCTGACCCCTGCCTGGAGGATTCTGGGATGGCAGGAGAACATCACTGCACCTGAATAGCTTTTGTACTAAACTAAAGGAAGCCCTGAAAGGAAACCTTTCAGGATTTGGTTGAGAAATCAGACGGATATCAGCTTTTAAATATCTTTCATGGGTGTTTTTATTTAATAAAGCATATTCAGAGAATGGGTTTCCAATTCTGTACTCAAGAACCGAACTACATAATTTGCGTTTAGCATTTTTTTATTCATGCTCAATGTCCTACTCATATGTCATACTCATTTGCATAAGACATAAATAGACATACTGTCCCAGTTTTCAAATTTTTGAAACTCTTCTTGACCCTGTCATGCTTGTGATCTGACTTTTCTTTGGTTTCTCACTCACAACTTATATTTGCACAAAACTGAGGAGAAATGTACAGCTATGATCCCAGCTTTGACTGTCAACAGAGATTTTCAATGCTTTTGCTGTGTGTGCGTCACTCGCACAGTTAACTCGTTTGACTAATCGAACCAGAGCAAGAAGTTATCTTGTGTTTAATTGGTTGGCTTTAAAAGTGATTTATAACTTGGATCATTTGTCCAGGCGGCACGGTAGCGTAGTGGTTTGCATGTCCACCTCACAGCAAGAAGGTCCAGGTACTCCGGGTTCCTCCTACAGTCCAAAACAGGCACAGTAGGTTAACTGGTTGTTCCAAATCTCCCCTAGATGAGAATGGTTGTTTGAGTGTTGGCCCTGCAATGGCCTGGTGAACTGTCCAGGGTGTGCCCCGTGCTCGCCCGAAGTCATTTGAGATGGGTGCCAGCCTCCTCACGACCCCGATTAGGATTAAGTGGTTCAGAAAATGAATCATTTGTCCAAAGTTATAAACAAAATCCCTAAGCAGTCCCCACCACCAAGAAACAATAAATTAGTAAACACACTCGCAAGGAGCTCGCATTAATGTTGCTTGATATTTCAAGCAGTTAGCCTGTTCAAACGTACGCAAGTGTCATTTGTTTAAATGTAGTTTTAAGTTAATGGTATATATTATTCTTATGATTATATTACACTCCCTGTGGCTGCCTCAGTATTTCTAGATTGCTCTGCCGTTCAGCACCCTGTGGTTGCTGCACAGACGTAAACGTAGTCGTTAAGCTCTGAGCTGAACCATCAGTCAGTTGTGGAGTCTGAGCTAGATTCAATTTTACACGTGGCCCACTACCTCCACAGCTTTCGACTACATTCTGCTTCATATTACGGCAAGTCTTAAGCTCCATGACGGACTTGATGCCTGGATCAAGAATCAAAAGGCTTGAGAGACGGGAGCAAGTTATCCGTAACTGAAATAATGACAGGAAGTAGGGTGAAGACTAGGCTTCTCTGTCTGTCTTCCTTTCGGCTTTTTCCCTTCTACTCGGGAGTCGCCACAGCGAATCATCTGATTCGCACATTCGAAGACTAGGCTTCTCTATTAACCAAGATATCATGAGTTCAGCATGTTTACTCAGAACTATTTCAGCAAACATTCATGGAAAGATGATGCGATTCAAATATTCTCATGAAATATCCCTAGGATTGAACTATTCATGGAGCACCCTGAAATACAAGCATCTTCCTAAAATATCCTCAGGATCAAATACAGGAATCCCTCACTACTTCACGCTTCAATTCATTTGGCTTTAAGAAATCGCGGTTTTAAAAAAATAAATAAATAAACATTCATCAAATTAAAAAATATATATGCCAAAAAAAAAAAAAAACCCTAAACCAACACATAATAAAAAACAACCCAAAATCTCCCATCAAAACTACTTACATTGTTGCATCTGTGTGTGCACATCTGCGCGCGTGCATGCGCGTATGTATGTATGTAGTCATCGTCTTCTCATGCAATACCATCTGTATGTGTGTGTGTATTTATATTTTATTTGCATCTTATGTTATTTTTTTTAATGTTTAATTGTTGTTACAGTGGTACCTCACCTTACAAAATTAATCCGTGCCAGAGCTTTTTTTTCGTAACCTGCATTTTTCATAAGTTGAACCGCATTTTACATGTAAAATGCGTGATTCGTTCCAAGGCTCCCAATACCACCCCCTAAACCTTTTAAAAATGATAAAAGCATACCTTTAAGACCTCCTTCTGCTTTAATATCGTACCGATGGTAGACGGGTTTGGCCATATTCCTTTGTGATATCACTCAAACCCGTTTCTTCTCACCGTGTGTGTGTGTGTGTGTGTGTGTGTGTGCGCACACGTGTGTTGACCATGTCTTCTTAGCAGAGTTATAATCTTACAAATGTTTATGGAAGGTTAAAAGTCTGAGTCAAGAAATAAAACATAAAACAACCGTAACTCTGTCCTTTATACGAAAAGCATCATGGTGGATTCAGCTCTATGATAGGCAATGGGAGGTAGATGCATCATTCCTCCTAGGCAATGATGTCCAAGATGGCGTCCAAGATGACGTCAGGTCAAGATGGCGTCCCTGTCCAAAATGGCGTCCAGTGGACCTGTCCAAGATGGCGCTTGAGTGAAGGCGACATGAACTACAACTCAGTTGTTAGCCAATGGGACGCCAGCGGGGCGGGATGTTTGAATGTCACTGATGGGAGAGCAGCTCATGCATTGTTTTAATGTTTGAATGGAGCGTTTGAATTTTTAAGCTGGCGCTCTCGTAACGTGAACTTGTTTCGTATCCTGAGACAAAAATTTTAGGAAAATGCTTTTTGTATCCTGAATTTTTCATTTGGTGAGACTTTTGTAAGGTGAGGTACCACTGTATAAGCATTTATAGCATTGTATATGTATTTATTGATATTATATACACATATACATGTACGTATACGTCATTTAGGGTGGGGGTTCCTACTTCTTGGATTTTGATGGCCGCGTGGGGATTTCGGTCCCAATTAACCATGTAAAGTGAGGGATCCCTGTATTTCCAGGATGGATTTCATCTTGGATCTCAGCTATACGTAAGCAGATAAGTGCACACAATTTTCGAATGACTATCTGATGGTCGAGGAAGAGACTTCCATTTTGTTGCTCAGCCATAATGGTCCATTTGATACACGTATCAGTTTTTGAGAAGGTTTGGCGCCTTCTACAAGTCCACGGCCTTGGAACAGGGATATATCTTTGAGAAGGTCCAGGTCGATCGTGGATCTATGGTGGTCTTATCTTCACTGTTGAACTTTTTCTATTGACAGAGGAATATTCAAATCTTCGGCTACTTGTCGCTTGCCGGTGCCACCCTCTGACTGACACACAATTCAACTTCTCTGAAAATGTGACAACTTAATGACTTAAATTTATTGAACGTGAGTCAGACTGATGTATAAAGGTTCACAAAGTTGTACTGAAATTATGCAAACATGCCTCACACTCCAGGAGAATTGTCTGATTTTCAGATAGGTCGAATTATTGGTCAGTCAGAGGGTGATAATGAAATAAAATACATAAAAAGTTCACCAATTTGCATTAATTTTCCATTTGATAAGCAGAGCGCACATGCAGCATTTTACAGTCATCGCTTCATGCAGGCGGAAACCAAGAGAAACGAAATCCACAGGAACTGAAGCAGTCTGTCACATCATTTAATTACACCGAGATGTCGTCCATCCCTGAGTCTGCATTTCATTGCGGTGACTATGAGTGTGTGTGTGTGTGTGTGTGTGTGTGTGTGTTCTGGCCTTTATTCAGACTGATGCCTGATTTAGACGCTTGTCTCCATCCCCTCCTCTCCTCACCCCCTGCAGGCAGATCAGCAGCTTTCCCTCCGCAGTAGATATGATTACCCGTTCCGATCGGGTTTCACTGCACGAGAATAATCCTCCCATTACTGCCATAAATATTTCATGAGTCATTTTTGACAGAGTCACTGAGGCCGTTCGTCAATGCACCAGTACTTTATTTTATCCTCTCTCATGTTGCTTCTGTCCATCAGAACCTTCTGTTAAGTCAGGCTATTTCCACAACATTTCTGTTTAAATTTAAATTTAATTATTTTAAATTTTCCACAACGGTTTATAATAATTCTATAACAATTCGAGATTTCTGCAACATTTTTTCAAACAGGTGAAACATAATGTTTTGCAACATACCGTATTCAACGTAATAAGCGTCCTGCTCCAATAAGCTCCCCCCTCCCCGTGTTTTTGATTTTACGTCTAATAACTGCCCATGTGTACTGGGAGCAAAACCATAGACAAACTTCATCATTTCATTCAGTTCATTTTCTGTAACCGCTTAATGCTAATTAGGGTCGCGGGGAGGCTGGTGCCCATCCCAGCCAACTTCGGGCGAGGGCAGAGTACACCCTGGACAGCTCACCAGGCCATCGCAGGGCGGAAACACGCCGACGGCTTTGCAGCTACTCTTGTCGAAAGTCAGCAATGGTTCTTTTACATGCCTCACACCATAGACAATGAGAGACATGGCCGGCCATTGATAACCCAGTTAGCTGCACTGGGGAGGACAGTGACAGCCTTGTGGAGAGTGGGAATGGAACCCCCAACCTTTGGATCAGCAATCCAGCGCCCTATACTACTAGACCACCACTGTCCCTTTAATTCGATCAGTCTCTGTAAGGGTAAAATGAGGCATTCACTGCCTGTAAAAGTTACATGGTATTTCAAGACCCCCTGCCACTGGGGAATGTCTATAATGTTCATCAGTAGCAACACATTTGATCGTTCCGCCGTGCTTTAAAAAAACAGGAAAATATTTTGCTGTGTTCTCTTGGTAAATGTCTAACAAGATGAACAATTAGAAACTGCTACAGCAAACTATGGGATGCTCTGAATGAATGGAGTGATGAGCCAGATATGGACCTATCAGAAAGTGATAACGAGTACTTTTCACCCGATTCTCCTGCTTACTAACTTTATAAATTTAAGCATGTTCCTGGCCATGTGCTTTTCAACATGTGTGAAAGTTGACCTTTGTGTTGATTGGTTCAACATGTCATGTGCTAAAGTTGATATTCATGTTGATTGGCTTGATTTTATATGGGGAGGGTATTTAAAGGAACAGCACTGGGAGGGAAAATTAAAGGGTCTTTTTTTTTATTTATGTTGTTTTCTGTTTATTTTCAGTGTTCATGTAAGTAATTTGGTTGATACCACAAAATGAATCACACAAATAACAGGTTTTTATGTCGGGTGCCCTTCCTGTCACAACCATTTTAGCAAGGGACAGAAACACTCTGGGGGGGACAGTGACATCCCTGTGGGGACTCGAACCCCTTATTATTAAGTTATTATTCATGTTTTCCACCTCTATGATAATAAGTACTTACCGTTCCACTCCACTGGTAAATTTTAATAAGCGCCCACCCACTCCAATTTTTTTACGCGCCCTGGGCGCTTATCACATCGAATACGGTATCCTCGGAATTTCTAAATTTCCACAATAATTCTACATTTCCACAGTATTTCTACAATTTTTTACATTTTCTCAGTATTTCTACATTTACACAATATTTCTACAATTTCAACATTTCCTCAATATTTCTACATTTACACAGTATTTCTAATTTGCACATTATTTCTACAACATTTCTACAACATTTTCCCATCATGTACACATCTTATCATTAATTTATCTAATATACAGAATGTTGTCTCTTTGTTTTTTTCATCTGAGATTAACATGTAACAGAGACTTCTAAATTTCTTCACACTCTACACAGGCACCTTGAACAAAGTGTGCAAATATGCAAACTAACTGTATTATTACTTTAATGTGAACCTAATATCATGCATGATGCCTAATACCTGAAATCGATGGTCACACCAACGTGCACACCTGTGGCCTCTGCTACTTCTTTCCAAGCTTTGTTTTTTTCATGGTCATGGTCAACCAGCAGTAGCACATCAGGACGGATCATGAGGGTCAGAAGAGCAGAAAGGTCAGGAACATTGGTATTTTAAGAAGTAGCATGTGTAACTCGATAGAAACACTGAGAGCAAGAGGGATTAAGAACAGAGTTTATCAATGCTGCGTGCAAAGCAGGGACTCTGGCAACATGACTATGAAATACTTCTTTGTTTTCTCATCCTTCAGTCTATCCACACTGAGTTTTGGCTTGGCCTTGCTTTTGTTCCTGTGTGACTTGAGACGCAGCTTAATGCTGGTCCTCACCAGGTAGTGGTCGCTGTTAGCATCTGCCTCTATCTGCACCCAAGAATCCAGTATAGATGACCCCCACTGTCCGCTAATCAAAAGGTGGTCAGTTTGGTTTTTCATTCTCCCATCAGCTGAAACCCATGTTGCTTTGTCGGTGTCTTTGTGGGGAAATAACATTCCTGTGATAACAAGCCCGTTCATCACACAGTCTCTCTCCATTGTCATTCTGTGTTCCTATACCGTGCACCCCCTCTTGTTCTTTCGTAGTCAGTGTTATCCTTGCCAACTTTGGCACTGAGGTCCCCCATAACGATAATGATGTAATTTTTGTTGCATCCATCCACTGCGTCCTGAAGCTCCTGGTAGAATTGTTCCTTCTCCTCATTTTCCTTCTAATTTTTGGGGGCATAGATTTGAATGATGGTGATTTTTCTGTATCTGGTGTAAAATCTAGCTGTTATGATTCTCTTATTCACTCCATGAGCGATTTTTCAGCTTGCTGGCTAATCATGATGACAACTCCTCCTTCATGCAACTCCTCATATCCACTGTAGATTATCATTTGTCCTGTATGTCTCATGCAATTTGTGCTGCTGCTCCTCCTCTGTACATTGTCCTTACATTCCAGTGTCCAATGGTGAGGTTAGTTTTGGGACTTGCAAGGGACCTTGTTGGACGTTGGGTTTCCCGAGGCTTTCACTCATCGTCATCATGATGCCGGTGTCAGCAATCCCCGCTCCTCCCTGGCTTTCTTGATTAGTGCTGTCCAATGTTTCTGTAACTGGCTTGTTTTTACAGGAGGAGGTAGTTAACCTTCCGCCCAACCCCCAGACTTTGAGGGCCAGGGTTTCTGTCAGGTGTCCTTCCCAATCCCCCCCATCCGCCACCCGGGGGCCGTTCTCCTGCGCCGTGCAATCCCAGCACAAGGGAGAGTGATTATCGGTTGGCCTCAAAAAGATTCTGGACCACCATCCGATGCCTCAGGAGGGGAAAGTAGTTCTTCACTGTGATGTAGGCCGAATGGATTCTATCAGACGAGCCCCCACTTGTTAAGGTTAGGAAAATTCAGAGGATTGAAATTGCCCTGTGAAACCAGCAAAGCAAAACACACCACGACATAACTATGTACAATTCAATACTATGAACAAAACAAGACAAAATTCATAACTTACAACTTAGACCTAAACCATATACAAATTAACAAAGGGTCCCATAGTCACCAAGCACCCGGAGCAGAGTAAATTTAGAGATGGCACATGTGCTGGCGGGGAAAGGCTTGCCATCCTGCATATTGAAATACAAAAGATGACCATCCTCGCGTTGGCTGTGGGTGCCTGTGGATGATGGACTTTGGCAATGAAGTCCCGAACAGCGACACTTGGGTGAAGCGCATTCTATGATCCGCCTTGGATGACTTCCCCTTTTGGTGATCCGCCGTGATGAACCTCCTTAGTTGATCTGCTTGAAGCGACCTGAAATCCTTGAAGAGACTGGAGGAGACTGTAAGAGCCTCTAGCCAGTCAGCAACAGGTCCTTAATATAGATTCCCCCAACAAGTTGTTTTCTCTCTGGTACAAGCCTGAACAAGCCCAAGCAAGCCACGACATGTCTGTGTTGCTCCTCCCCTCTGTTGGATTGCACAACTCCAGTCCTTTCCACCGTTTTCTATAGGATGCAGCACTCCCCTGTGATTTCACAACACTCCAAAGCATTGTACAATACCACCAGTACATGTGCACCCAGGTCTCACACCAGTACTACCTTAAAGTACATGTGTTCTACTGGTATGTGTGAATCTATCACTAGCCCTGACTTACCATTGTGTACCAGTGAGAAGATACAGCAAACATATATTATATAAGTATTTTTATATTTACATTCGCACAAATATGTACATGGTCGTAACATTCACAAATACTGTTTACAGTGGAAGTGGAGAGCTGCTCCATTGCATGAGATGTCATGCAAGGAATACTTTGAGGACCTCCTCAATCCCACCAACAAGCAATCCATGACCGTACCTCTGGACTGGCAAACTGGGGTGGTAGTCCCCCTTTTTAAAATGGGGGATCAGAGGGTTGTGTTCCAATTATTGTGGAATCACACTCCTCAGCCTACATGGGGAAAGTCTATGCAGAGGTACTGGAAAGGAGGATCCGACTCATAGTTGAACCTCGGATTTAGGAGGAACAATGTGGTTTTCATCCTGGATGCAGCACTCTCAACTAACACTATATGCTCTGGATTCTGGAGGGGGCATGGGAGTTTGTCCAATCTGTCCACATGTGTTTTGTGGATTTGGAGAAGGCTTTCGATTGTGTCCCTCGGGTCATCTTGTGGGGCATGCTCCAGGAGTACAGCATTCCAGACCCATTGCTATGGGCCATTCAGTCATTGTATCGGGTACCAGAGCAAGAGCCTGGTCCACATTGGAAACAACAGGTCAAATTCATTTCCGGTGAGGATTGCAGTCCACCAAGACTGTCCTTTGTCACTGATTCTGTTCATAATTTTTATGGACAGAATTTCTTTGCGCAGCCGAAATGTTGAGGGGTTCTGGTTTGGTGGCCACCGGATCTCGTCTCTGTTTTTTGCAGATGGCGTGCTTTTGACTTCATCAAACCGGGACCTCCTGCTTTCATTGGAGCGAGTTGCGATGCGGCCGTGCTGAGAATCAGCACCTCCAAGTCTGTGGCCATGGTTCTCAGTCAGAAAAGGGTGGAATGTACTCTCCAGGTTGGGAATGAGGTCCTGACCCAAGTTGAGGAGTTCAAGTCATCTCGGTGTCTTGTTCGTGAGTGAGGGAAGGATGGAGCAGGAGAGCGACAGACGGATCGTTACAGCCTCTACTGTAAAGCAGGGGGAAGCTGAAGAGGGAGCTGAGCCTCAAGGCAAAGCTCTCAATTTACCAGTCCATCTACATTCCAACTCTCACCAATGGCCACGAGCTTTGGGTGATGACTGAAAGAAGAAGATCCCAGATACAAGCAGCTAAAGTGAGCTCTCCTCAGAGATAAGGTGAGAAGCTCAGCCATCCGGGAGGAGTTCAGAGTAGAACTGCTGCTCCTCTGCATTGAGAGGAGCCAGTTGAGGTGGCTCGAGCATCTGGTTAGAATGCCTTCTGAACACCTCCCTGATGTGGTGTTTCGGGCATGTCCAAATGGGAAGAAACCCAGTGGTCAACCCAGAACCCACTGGAGGGATTATGTCTCTTGGCTGATTTGGGAACACTTCGATGTCCCCCCGGAAGAGCTGGAGGAAGTGGCTGGGGAGAGGGATGTCTGGACCTCATCGCTAAGGCTGCTGCCCCTGTGACCCGATCCCAGAATAAGTGGAAGATGATGATGATGATGTGCCCCTGTGAGGATCACTATCGTGCTGCGATGAAGGGGCTTGTATGAACCTGAGAGCTATGCTGGCGGGAGTGTAAGCTTCTGGTAGGGCCACTCATGCCAGACAGGTCAATAGATGGAAGCCAGACTAAGCATGATCCATTGGCCTTCCAGGTTGGGCACAGGGCTAACAACTCTGTCCCGGAAAAAAACAAGCATGTTACGGAATCAGTAACAGAGATAAACCGAACTTCAGCGTGGGATGAGCCTTTCAAGTCTAATGTGACTCGTATGAATGCTGATGGCCAAAGCCGAAAGGACGCTACCAGCAGGATGAGGGAGGACCTGAACACCAGTAAGACAAAGAGCAGGCTAGGACATTGGATGTGAGAACCATGTATGAGACAGGCAGGCTGGCGCAGGTAATATTAGAGATGAGAAGATTCAACCTTTATGTCCTAGTAGTGAGTGAGAGCAGATGGAACGGATCTGGGTGGATGAGAACTACCACCGGAGAAACAGTCATCTACTCAGGGAGAGATGATCAGCATCATCAAGGAATTGCCATCATCCTCCAGAAAGGTGTGGAACAATGCCTACTAGAATGGAAGCCCATTAGCAGCAGAATGATGAGTTTGAGACTGAAGGGCAGGCATATCAACATCACTATCATCCAGTGTTACGCACCAACCAATGATAGCAACAATGAGGCCAAATATGATTTCTACAGCCAACTGCAGGCAGAGTCACCAGGCCGGGATAACCTTGATGCCAAACTGTTCAAGGCAGACCCTGAGCTAGCAGCTGACATTCTACAATCACTTTTCAAAGCTATATGGGAGGGCAAGAGGATACCTGAAGACTAGACCAAAGGAGTGATTGTCAAGATCTCCAAGAAAGGAGCCTTGGATGATTGCAACAACTGGGGGGAATCACTCTGCTGTCGGTACCTAGCAAGATATTCGCCAAGGTCATAATCAGAAGAATGTCAGACGCTGTGGATGAAACACTGAGAAAAGAACAAGCAGGATTTCGGAAACAGCGAGGATGTTTGGACCAGATATTTGCACTCAGAAACATCATTGAACAATGCACAGAATGGCAATGACAGCTATATGTAAACTTCATGGACTTTGAAAAGGCATTTGACAGTATTCACAGAGATAGTCTTTATAGCATCCCTTGACACTACAGCATTCCATCAAAGCTGGTACACTTGATCAAGAGCTTCTACAACAACTTTAGTTGCTCTGTGGGCCATAATGACACCTTCTTCGAAGTTAAGACAGGCGTCAGGCAAGGATGCGTGGTGTCAGCAAATCTCTTCAATATGGTCACTGATTGGGTGATGAGGAGGACAACAGAGGACACCTCTAGAGGGATACGTTGGAGTCTCTTCTCAATCCTAGAAGACCTTGACTTTGCAAATGATCTGGCACTGATGTCCCATACACACCAACACATACAGGACAAGACCAGCAGAGTGCAAACCTTCGGACTTCAGGTGGAGCTTCAAATCAGCATCAAGAAAACAGAAATAATGACATCAATTGTGAACACCCCAGCCCCTGTAAAAGTCAGCGGAACAAATCTACGCCAGGCAGAAAAGTTTACATATTTGGGAAGCATCATCAAACCTGAGGGTGGTACAAAGGACATCCACAGCAGACTGGGAAAGGCCAGGAGCATTTTCAAGGAGATGAACAACATTTGGAGATCCACACAGTACAGCATCAACACCAAACTCAGGCTGTACCAGAGCAGTGTCATATTTGTGCTCCTGTATGGATCTGAATGTTGGAGAATGACGGAGGCAGATCTTACTAAGCTAAGATCATTTCACACCACATGCCTTCGAAAAATCCTCCGAATCTTTTGGCCTGAGAAGATCTCCAACGAGGTCCTGCTGAGACAATGTAAGCAAGTCGACATGGGTACCATCATTACAAGAAGAAAATGGAAATGGTTTGGACATGTGCTGCAGAAAGACCAGCAGTCTATAGCAAGAACGGCATTGCACTGGACCCCAGTTGGAAAGAGTAAGAGAGGGAGACCGAGTAACGTGGAGGAGGACAGTGGAGAGTGAGATGGAAGCAATGAAGCATTCTTGGGGTTCTTTGAAAAGAATGGCTCAGGACAGGCAGAGGTGGAGGAACTTTGTTGCTGCCCTACACACCATTGGGTGTAATGGTTAGATGATGATGATGAATATTGCATGAGATGATTCAGTACTTTATAGGTGGTGAGTAGTATTTTATCCTCAATGTAAAATTTAATTGTGGATAAAATAGGGCTGATGTGCTCATAACTTTTGGCTGATGTGGACTCTTGATGCTGCATTCTACACTAACTGGAACTTGTTTATTCACCTCGAACACATATGCCATAGGACTGGCCAGAGGAATTGTTCAAGATGATTATCGGTACACTGTGACCACAGGTTCAGATGACGCTGGACACAAAGCCTCAGAATATTAGCTCTAACACAGTGACCTTCACAGCTGCTGGTAAATGCAGATAGTCGACGCGCATTGGCGTGAAAGGCCGTCTGTGGTCGGGTCAGAGCTCTCGTCTCAGACTGCGCGTGTGGAAAGGTTCTCACCCTCTAATTAGCACAGTGTCTGAGGTCAGATCTGAGCTGTCAGAGTCAGGGACCTGCAGCGGTGAGAAAGGTTAAGGGTCAGTCTGGATGAGACACACTGTAACACTCAGAAAACTCGGGATCAAGGTGTAAAAATACAGACACTGATGTCTTTTGATCTTTCTGTCATGTCTCCTTCAATATGATTTTAACTCTTTGATGTCCAAATGTATAACTATTACTGTGCCATGATTTGGTGAATTGTGATGCTAGACTGGTACCCGTACAAAGACCTGGTAACCTTTCGGCTCTGGGGACTTCAGGTAAGGGGTTCAAGAGTTTTGCTTTTCCTCCATTAAATCTCAGTAAAGTGTGCATTTACTCAACAGATAACAGAGATGCTCCTGTTCTGCCTGCTTCCGTGATGTGATAGCAAATATTCTGAAACTACCTTCTTTCTTTCATAATTAATGAACATCCTGTTGCTTTGTGTAACAGCAAGATGGCAGTCAAGTGTGTTCGGATCCAGGAGTAGAATTCTGTGAGATCTTATCAGCGTCCTGCTGGTGTTCTGAACGCCAGAGAAATGTGTAGCAACACTGCCACCTCATGGCACGGGGATGTTACAGAACACACACTCAAAAAAGAAATTTAAAAAAGCACACAAAAAATTTCACAGAAACTTCATATGGATGAGGAAAATGAGCAACACATTTAACACTATAACTTACTTTTCCCTCTACACTGGCACGAAGACAGAACAAACGTTTGCCCTCCATATAATAATATCAAATTGTAGTTGAAGAATATTAATCAGCTCGAAATCGCAGTTAAGTAAAGTGGGTTGAATCCTAACTCACTGCTCTTCTTGCAATAGTGCCCGATGTTTCTTGCAGCTATTATATCTAATGACGACTGTTACACCCTTTATAGTGCATTTTATATAAACGAGTATTGTTTTGGGATGAACCACCTGATTTTACTGCACCTACGCGTCCCTTCAGGAGCCGATAGGAAACATTCACGAGCCCTGGAAACTAATGTTTACCTCAGATGATTAATTATCAGGATTTCGCACATTTTTATCCGGATTTACTTTAGAATAAGCTTAAAGTAACTGGGGAATTTTTTTTTATTGTTTACAAGTAAGGAGCATCGTGTGAACAGGGTTGGAAAGTAGCAAGCTAACCAGGCTAGCTAGCTTTGCTAAGGTTGCTAACGAGTTAATAAGCGATTTAACGAGTTTTCTATAAACTAATTTATCATTTAGCCAAGAGTCAATAGTGCTTTAATTCGACCTTAAATACAGACAACTTTTAATATTTGCCGAGTCTCGCCTACATGTAATGTAATGTTCCAGAAAGTGTTTCTTGCAAAGTCCATATGGAAGCGGGAACGCATCATCAAAACATGTGCAGAAGTGAGCGAGGAATTTATTACTGATCCAACTGTCTGTCTTCCTTTCAGCTTTTTCCCTTTTACTCGGGAGTCGCCACAGTGAATCATCTGATTCGCACGTTTGATTTGGCAGAGGTTTTTACGTCGGATGCCCTTCCTGTCACAACCCTTTTTTAGCAAGGGACAGAAACATGCTGACGACTTTGCAGCTCCTCTTTACGAAAGTCAGCAATGGTTCTTTTACATCAACCTCTCACCATAGACAGTGACAGACATGGCCCGCCTTTGATAACCCAGTTAGCTGCACTGGGGGGGGACAGTGACAACCCTGTGGACAGTGGGATTATTACTGATCCAGCTATTTTTGATTATTGACATTTTGGATTTTTTTTAATATTCTTGATTTTATATATAATTATAAAGATATATATATATATATAATTGCGACTTTATAATATGTAAAGTGTATCTTTATAATTATACTTTTGCACGTTATATTGTTTATTTCTTCTAGGGGCAGTGGTGGTCTAGTGGTATAGGGCGCTGGATCGCTGATCCAAAGGTTGGGGGTTCGAGTCCCACTCTCTACAAGGTTGTCACTGTCCCCCCCAACCAGTGCAGCTAACTGGGTTATCAAAGGCGGGCCATGTGTGTCACTGTCTATGGTGAGAGGTTGATGTAAAAGAACCATTGCTGACTTTCGTAAAGAGGAGCTGCAAAGTCGTCAGCGTGTTTCTGTCCCTTGCTAATAAAGGGTTGTGACGGGAAGGGCATCCGACGTAAAAACCTCTGCCAAATCAAACGTGCGAATCAGATGATTCACTGTGGCGACTCCCGAGTAAAAGGGAAAAAGCCGAAAGGAAGACAGACATATTGTTTATTTCTTCTCTGTTATGTCTGTTTTAGTGACTCTGTTGTACACGTTCTCTGTTTCTCAGTGACTCTGTTTATTTTCAACTTATTTTTGCACAAAACTGAAAACAGCATGAAAACAATTGATAAAATGGTCATGTTCAATTTTAGTTACTTGTTTATTAATTTAATTTATTATTAGCATTATGAAAATTATTTATTATTATGAAATGTTATAACTCAGCAGCATTCCTGAGTTAACATCTACAGTTTTCCAAAGTAGAACAAAACCCATAAAAATATTCCAGTAAATAACACTGTTGTGGAATATCTGTCGGTCTATCTATCTATCTTTGCCACAAAGAGCTAACTATACAACTGTATAGGGGCGGGGGTTGTTTATTTGTTTGTAAATTCCCTCGGCCTGCTGTTTCCTGGTGCAGGTGATGTTTATAAGAGGACAGTGTCCTGTTGTCTCCGCAGGCAGTCTGAGGTCGATAACTGAGCCTACAGAGAGACAAACATGTACTGAACAGTGATCAATAATAGGCACAGGGGTGGGTTTACTGTTTGATTTGTATTCTTTAACAATGTCTTATGTCTTCTTAAAAACAAACAAGGGCAGTGCAGTGGTGGCCTGGTGGTAAATGTGCAAGATCACTGATCCCAAGGTTCAAGCCCCATTCTCAGCGGGTCGTCACTGTCCTGTTCCATCCCCCCCCCCCAAGGCTGCCATGTCTCTCACTGTCTATGGTGGAGGGTCATGTAAAAGAACCATTGCTGACTTTCAACAAGAATAGCCATAAGTGTGTTTTTGCCCTATGACGGTTTGGTGAGCTGGCCAGGGTGTACTGTGCCCTTGCACAGTCAGCTCAGATGGGTCCCAGCCTCCCTGTGAGGGAATTAGGATTATGCAGTTCAGATAAATGAATAAAAAAACTTCCCTTAGTTTACATTTATAGTAAAGCTCATGATTCCTGCCTCTCTGTTATTCCGTACCTGTCTATAAATTCGCTCCTTTTTATTATGTACTGGTGAGTGAGACCGTCACCTAGACAACAGTACACAAAGATAAGGATAATATACGCCCCCTCTGTACTTTGCCTCCTTCTAAATAATTAAACCACGACTTCCTTGTTCCAGCAAAGCAATCAAGCTAACAAGTTCTCTCTCTCTCTCTCTCTCTCTCTCTCTCTCTCTTAACACCCACACATCCGGTGTTCTCATGCTCAGTATAACTGAGACAAATTAGTTTATCAGAGCAAACTTAAAAGTTTAAAGATGATGAGGAGGATGAGTCTGTTCCCCCACCGGGGAGCTCTGGGGAACCTTCAGCTGGCTTCCAACAAGGTCCAGGAGGAGGTTGAGAACGGTTAGTGTTGGGTGTGTTTTTGACTGAGTGTCGGCAACTAATTCATTTTGTCAGTCGTGTTTGATGTGTGAAAGGAGGAGATATGTTACTAAGCACCAAATATCAAGAAAATTATCACTAATTAATGAAATTTTTCATGATTTGGGATAATTTGATTATAAACTGATTCACTTGATTCAGGTTCTATCAGGTTTATGGAGGATTGTTGGTTTTTTTATTTGTTTGTTTGTTTGTTTTTGTTAGAGGATGACATACTTTATTAAAGCTTAATTAACATAACATAACATAACATGAGTGGTGAGAACAGGCCATTCAGCCCAACTAAGCTCACCATTGTCCTATTCTAAAGTGACTCTAACCTTAAAGACGCACCATGACTAGATGGTATCCAGCACTAGATCAAGTCTGCTTTTGAAGACTTGTAAGGTTTCTGCTTCGACAACGTGGTTAGGCAATCTATTCCACACTGAAATTACCCTCTGCGAGAAAAAATATTTCCTAATATTTGTGCTAAATTTACCCTTAAATAACTTCCATTTATGACCCCTAGTTCTACTTACAGAACTTGGCCTAAGTAATCGGGCATAGTTGACTTTATTATAATCCCTTAAGATACTTAAAGACCTCAATCAGATCACCTCTAATTCTCCTTTTTGAAGACTGAAAAGGTTTAGGATCCTCAGCCTCTCCTCATAGGATTCCTTTTTATACCGGAATTAGCTTTGTTGCTCTTCTCTGAACTTTTTCGAGAGTCTCGATGTCTTTTTCAAGTATGGTCCCCAGAACTGTACACAATACTCTAAATGTGGTCTAACCAATGTGTTATACAAGAGAAGGACAACATCTTTAGATCTATACTCAATACTCCTGGCTATGTAACCCACCATCCTATTTGCCTTTTTTACTGCTAACGCACAGTGGCTAGTACCAGTGAGGGACTGGTCAACCATCACACCCAGATCCTTTTCCTGAGAGGAACATTCTAGTTTTAAACCTCCCATGAAATACTCCTGTCTAATGTTTTTATTCCCTACATGTAGAACTTTACATTTAGCGACATTGAATTTCATTTGCCATGTATCTGCCCAAATTCGAAGTCTATCCAAATCGTCCTGAATAACCTTAGTAGACTCCAGACTATTTGCCAAACCGCCCAGTTTAGTTTCACCAATGTGCTCTCAATGTCCCTATCAAGGTCATTAATGTAGATGAGGAAGAGCAAGGGTCCCAACACAGATCCCTGAGGGACTCCACTTCCCACAATTCCTTGCTCAGATGAAATCCCTCCAACCACAACTCTCTGTGTTCTGTCCTGTAACCAGTTCTTAATCCACTCCAGAATACCTCCTACAATTCCAACTGACCTCGTTTTAAAAATTAGTCTCTCATGTGGTACTGTATCAAATGCTTTTTGAAAGTCCAAATAAATAATGTCATAGGCCCTACTCTGATCATAAGTATTTGTGGCCTCCTCAAAGAATTCCAAAAGGTTTGTCAGGCATGACCTACCCTTGCGAAAACCATGTTGGCTATCCTTCAAGATGTTATTATGCTCAAGAAATGACTCAAGCTTGTCTTTTATGATAGATTCCAGTATTTTGCATGCTATGCAAGTAAGACTGACAGGCCTGTAATTGCCTGGCTCTGTACGATCCCCTTTCTTATATATTGGTATAATGATACCCTGTTTCCAATCATTTGGAATTTCTCCAGTCACTAATGACTGCCTAAAAATAACCAACAGTGGTTTAGAGATGATCTCACAAACCTCCCTGAGCACCCTAGGGTATAACCCATCTGGGCCTGCTGCCTTATTTGTCTTAAGTTTACGCAGCTTGTCCAATACTTCATTTTCTCCAAATTCAATTTCTGCCAAATGAGCTTGAGAATTGACAATTTCCTCCGGCCAAATAAAAGTCCCCTCTGTAGTGAAATTGTCAACAAAGTAACCATTAAGAGTATCAACTATGTCCTTGTTCTCATACAGCAGTGATCCATCTTCACTCTTTATGCACTGGATTTCAACTTTACCTTCTCTTTTCCTGTTACAGTACTGAAAAAAGCGCTTAGGATTACATTTCGCTCCTTCTGCAATTTGTCTTTCGTACTGCCTCCTAGCATTCCTCAGTTCTTTTTTGACCTTAGCTCGCATATTACAGTATTCAGCCTTAGTGTTTTCATTTCTGTCCCTCATGTATGCCTTATAAAGATTCTTTAAATCTTTAATTCTTTAAAAGTAAATTAAATTCAAGCCAAATAATTTCAAATTGATAAATTCACTAATCAAATATCAAATAAAGAATCAAATATAACCTTTAAGATTCTCTGAGATGCGATCTTTCTGCTTGTAAATGGTCCTGATGGTCGACAGAGCCATTTGGAAGAAACGTGCAACATTCACATGTTTTTCACCATCATCGATTTTCTTGATAATAGCCATCTTCGTTTCTAACGAGATGACTTGCCGCTTTTTCTGATTAGCACTATCACTAGTAGGCTTACGCTTCTGACCAACCATATTTGCTTAGGGTTACAAAAGTCCGCAAAACAGTGTAAACACAAAGATCACAGAGACGATGTCTTAACACAAGGATAACATGCGGTGAACTGGGAAGAAGGAAGGGCACGTTCAGTCTGTCGTTTGTAAACAATGGACGCAGCGTCATTGTGTCATTACATCAGCGTACTCCGTAGGTACATGTCGTACTACAGAGAGCACGCTAAACTCAAAAAATACGTATAATGAATGAACGTAAGTCGGGGAGCGTCTGTATACGCAGCTGGATGATATCGCCGAGACAAGTCACAGAGTCATGTTTCCTTTTCTAATACTGAGAATAGAATGTGGACCCCTCAGTTCCAAGAATGCACGATAATGGCAAAAACAATCGGATACAGATATTAAACTAACAAATCGGATTTAAAGCACAGCATTTTTGGGTCAATTGTTTATGGGTGCATAAAATAAAACATGAACTGCAGGCAGGCTTGGGTGAAGTAAAGTCTCTTAGGCTTTTTATACTGTTACCTGTTTTCCAATCATGGCCTGGCGAGCTGTCGAGCTGCTTGTCTGCAATCGCCCAGAGCTGGGCTGAGATGGGCAGCAGCCTCCCTGTGATGCGGATTAGGATTAAGCGGTTCAGAAAATTAATCAATTAATATTTTCCGATCAATAACACATCTGCAATAAATAGACATACTGAATGGTTGTATAAACATTTTGTGATTGATTGATTGTTTGATTGATGAAAGTGTTTTTTTTGCCACAGCTGTTTTGAGAATCCCATGCAAATGCATGATGGAACTAACGTCATGGCCACTGCTTGTGTTTTTTCAGACACACATGAGCTGGTGTCTGAACTGGTCAATCTCCCAACCCGATCCACAGTGCGGGCGATACGAGCCCTGCCCATGAGCTTCCACCAGCGCCGATATATCCGGTTCGAATGCTTTTCTATATTCACTGTGTGAAGAAAAGTCCATTCTATCGCTGTAATGTTCACTTATCACTAAGCACTCAGTCTTTATTCTGTCTTTCTTCATTTTTATTATTAACTTGTTTCCCACTCAGGAGCAGAGTGATGTCAGCTAGACACTCGAAGAACGACACGCTCCCAACCTGCTGCACCGACTGCCATCAGCAAACCTCCCTGGTAATGAAAGACACCAGTCTGAGCTGTTCCCCTCGAGCAGCACACGAGAGAGCTTGTGACGCGGGACCAGGGCTGAGACAGACACGGGATCATCCTTCTGACAAAACTGTGGTTGCAGGGTCTGATAATGAAGGTTGTGGAGTGTCCACACATTATCAGAGCCATGTTACATTCTCTCCCAACCACAAATTCCTTCTGCTCCAAAACACCTGAGAAATAAACATATACATAATACGTACTACACCACAGCTGAAGGAGGACAAAGTTTAGGCAGTGACTGTGATGGGTTTTTATGAAATACAGGGATCCCTCACTTTCCACGGTTAATTGGGACCGAGATCCCCACGCGACCATTGAAATCCGCAAAGTAGGATCACCCCCCACCCCTGACTGACGTATGTGTATATAATATCAATAAATACATATCCAATGCTATAAATGCTTATAATAACAATTAAACATTAAAAAAAATAACATAAGATGTAAATAAAATATACTAGTCCTCAAAAAATTAACATATAGTGGTAAAGTTCATTATTTTCTGTAATGCACTGATAAAAATTAAACTTTCATATATTTTAGATTCATTGCACACCAACTGAAATATTTCAGGTCTTTTATTGTTTTAATTCTGATGATTTTGGCATACAGCTCATGAAAACCCAAAATTCCTATCTCAAAAAATGAGCATATCATGTTCAGGTAGTCTAAACGAGCTATTAACCTAATCATCTGAATCAACCAATTAACTCTAAACACCTGCAAAAGATTCCTGAGGCTTTTAAAAACTCCCAGCCTGGTTCATTACTCAAAACCACAATCATGGGTAAGACTGCCGACCTGACTGCTGTCCAGAAGGACATCATTGACACCCTCAAGCAAGAGGGTAAGACACAGAAAGAAATCTCTGAGCGAATAGGCTGTTCCCAGAGTGCTCGATCAAGCCACCTCAGTGGGACGTCTGTGGGAAGGAAAAAGTGTGGCAGAAAACGATGCACAGCCAGAAGAGGTGACCGGACCCTGAGGAAGATTGTGGAGAAGGGCCGATTCCAGACCTTGGGGGACCTGTGGAAGCAGTGGACTGGGCTACAGGTGCCGCATTCCCCAGGTCAAGCCACTTTTGAACCAGAAACAGCGGCAGAAGCGGCTGACCTGGGCTACAGAGAAGCAGCACTGGACTGTTGCTCAGTGGTCCAAAGTACTTTTTTCGGATGAAAGCAAATTTTGCATGTCATTCGGAAATCGCGGTGCCAGAGTCTGGAGGAAGACTGGGGACAAGGAAATGCCAAAATGCCTGAAGTCCAGTGTCAAGTACCCACAGTCAGTGATGGTCTGGGGTGCCATGTCAGCTGCTGGTGTTGGTCCACTGTGTTTTATCAAGGGCGGGGTCAATGCAGCTCGCTATCAGGAGATTTTGGAGCACTTCATGCTTCCATCTGCTGAAAAGTTTTAAGGAGATGAAGATTTCATTTTTCAGCACGACCTGGCACCTGCTCACAGTGCCAAACCCACTGCTAAATGGTTTACTGACCATGGTATTACTGGGCTCAATTGGCCTGCCAACTCTCCTGACCTGAAGCCCATAGAGAATCTGTGGGATATTGTGAAGAGAAAGTTGAGAGACACCAGACCCAACACTGTGGATGAGCTTAAGGCCGCTATCGAAGCATCCTGGGCCTCCGTAACACCTCAGCAGTGCCACAGGCCGATTGCCTCCATGCCACGCCGCATTGAAGCAGTCATTTCTGCAAAAGGATTCCCGACCAACTATTGAGTGCAGAACTGAACATCATTATTTGAAGGTTGACTTTTTTGTATTAAAAACACTTCTTTTTATTGTTCGGATGAAATATGCTCACTTTTGGCTCTGCTTTACTTTTTTGGCAAAATTATCAATATTAAAACAAGAAAAGGCTTGAACTACTTCAGATGTGTGTAATGAATCTAAAATATATATGAAAGTGTAATGTTTATCAGTACATTACAGAAAATAATGAACTTTATCACAATATGCTAATTTTTTTGAGAAGGACTAGTAAATACAGACGCTCTCCAACTCACCAACATCGTTTTGCAAACATTCGGAGATACATTCAACAAAGTTGTTGAAAGTGAAATGAAATAAAATTGAAGAAGAAATGGAATAAAATCTACAGAAAGCTAGATCATAAGTAATAAATATGATTTAACATTATCCTGAGATACACTCGATACTAGGCTCCGATGTGTCCAGTTTTGATGGGATATTCTGGGTTGTTTTGATTTGTGTTGGTTTATTGGAGGTTTTTTGTTGTTTTTTTTTCTTTGCTTATTGGCCGTGTTTTTGTGTCTTTTTCTACTATTCTTCCTTAATTTGCTTGATTCGATGAATATATATTTTAAAAACCACAATTCACTGAAGCTGCATTAATTGAAGTGCAAAGTAGCGAGAGATCCCTGTGTTTTACGACATTAATGGATCTTGTGTTTAAGATCAAGGTTTAGAACTCCGAGATAATGATCTTGTTTCACGGTTTAGTTAATCACAGACTTCGAAACCTGAATAACACTTGTATTTCCTTCTCTCTCTCTCTCTCTCTCTATCTGTATCTCTCCTGTCCTTCTCTCTGTGTGCCTCTGTCTCTGTTTTGCTCTCTATCTCTCCTGTCTCTCTCTGCCTGTCTCTCTTTGTCTGTATCTCTATCTTTCTCCTGTCTTTCTCTTTGCTTGTCTTCCATTCTCTGACCTTTTTTCTCCCTCTCTGTCTGTCCCTCTCTTGTTCTTTCTCACTTTTGTTTTTGTTTTTCTTGCTCCCTCTCTCTCTCTCTCTCTCTCTCTCTCTCTCCTCCCTCTCTGTTGTCAGTGTTTCCGCAGGCTCGCTGCCAGCATGTCCGCCGCCCAGAAGCATTTGTCGATATGGCAGGACGCTCTGAAAGAGATCGGCGGTCGCTTCGGCACCTCCGTCCTCTCGTACTTCCGCTTCCTGAAATGGCTGCTCATGTTCAACTTCAGCTCGCTATTTATCAATTTCTGCTTCATCGCAATTCCACAGATCATCCACAGTCCCAACATCACACACACAGTGAGCTTCAGAGGTCTGGAGCTTCTCACAGGCGCTGTGAGTTCATCTCTGCTCAGCACTGCCAACATTTACATTAATTATAATAAAATTATTACAGATTTAATTATTGAGTGGTTAAGGACGATTTATCCTGATTTGTGTATTATACTGTGTCTCGGGTCACATGCTCGTGGACTTGTTATCCTGCCTGTATCGGTACGTTCTCACTGACGTATCTCAGCGTGCTCTATTCAAACCGAGATGATATACACACAGCGGTAAAGATCGAAGTGTACAGCGCCCAACACTTTCCACCCTCAATGTTTGTTGTCTCGGATATGTATGGAAGAGGCGGAGCTTTCAGCTGAAAATGGCAGCAGGACACACCCAAGTGTTAACATGAATTACGTGTTGTTATTTTATTTAAAATGTTGTTTGTTTTCTCATCGGCAGGGCTACTTCAACCAGACGGTGTTCTTTTACGGGGGTTACAACGGTGTTGTCATTGTAAATCGTCCACCATACAACATGCAGCTGGCCTATTTCTTCACCATCGCGGCATACTTGGTGCTATGCGGATTGTCCCTTATTTACAGGTAACGAAGCCTGATATCGCCTAAAAGTCTGTAACATACATGAAGTGAAAGCACACGGAGTCTTTTATTTTATTTGAATGGTAATTCAGTGTTGGGATTGTGTGGTAATGCCTGGCTGTACTTCCTGTGTCCTCAGCATGGCCAGATCCTTCCAAAAAAACTTTGCGTTGATATCTGGCCCCACATACAGTAGCGGCTGGCGTCTGTTGTGCAGCTGGGATTTCAGCATGGTTAACGAGAAGACCATCCAGAACCAGAAGAACAACCTGGGGGTCCAGTTAAAGGTCTGAACATATAGAGTCATAAGAGCATCGTAGTTCAACAATGTTAAATTTTTTGTAGCACAGATCCAATAAAAGAAAGGCTCAGGTAATGGCAGACGGCTGAGCAGAAACTTTACAAAGCAGGAAGTGAAAAAAGTAAACGCGTGCGCTGCAAAGGTTCACTCTTGTATGACCTGTTGTTATCCTGTTCAAGGAACTGTGATGTCATATGACCGCAATTGTGTTTATAAATGGCTACACTGAATGAGATACGGTCATTGGTGTGGCGGAAAAATCATTCATGTATTTTTGTGTAAAAACTAGCGTGAGTGTGTCAGTCCTGATATTGTTGCTCATCCATATTCCACAGGAAACGTTATCTGAGCAGCTGCAGAAGAAAACAAGGGCGTCGACATCCACTGTGCTGAAACGGCTCGGGCTTTATCTGGTGGCGTGGACGCTGTGTATCAGTCTCGCTGCCGGCGCTTGCGCAGCCATCTACTTCCTGCAGTTACACCAGCGCCAACTAGTGAGTCTTATTTACATTTAGTCCAGACTTTATTCCACAGCTGTTAAAAAACCCCCAAAACAAGCAGCTTCATGAGGCTGAACACCAAGTTAGGTCACGATTCAGTGTGTACAACTTCTACTCGTAGAATTATACAGATTGCACTTTGAATTGATACAAAGGTGGACTTCCAGCTGAGACCTTCAAAAAATTGTGGATTGTATAATTAAAGGAAATTTTTTGTGCGTACTGCATTTTTAAAACCGGAACAGTGATCCTGAGATTTCGACTTGTTAATCTCGAAGAAAGAAAGAAAAGAAAAAAAGTAATGGTTTCATTGCCCTCTTAAGATTTATTTCATCAGCTATTGAAGTGTTCGGCTGATTATTTTAAGGTAATTTTGTAAGTTAATCTTAAGCCAGGTTGGTTTGCCCGGGTTTCACGATGAGCTAATTGGCAGACAATCAGCTCATTCTGCTGGTAGACCAAAGTCCATTTTTTTATTTCTGGTTTCCATCCGATGAGTCTTTGTGCTCAGAAGTGTGAAACAAGCAGATGTGGAGCAACTGTTTTTTCACGTGACCCCGGGTGACTGGAGACATGACCTCCCGTGATGGACCCCGACCGTGTTATGCGTTAAGTCCATGAGAACATGAGTGCAGCCCGAAAGAAAAGCAAAAACTCCATTTTCATGTTAAATGGCTGATTCAAAAGTGTCTCTATGAAAGGACTCACTTAAAATCAGCCTTGTTTTGTCCTCAATAGGAAGCGGAGACACTGATCTGATCCCGGCGTCACGACAGGGATTCAAATCAGTAATTACTGGCGTTCTGTTATGTGTCGGCGCTCACGGAGAAACTGTCACGCCACACCCATCTACTCTTCAGAGGACATTACTTCTTCACCTTGTTGAAACCGAAACCGTTGCAGTTTGCAAAGGTGGTCAAATGATTGACGTGCGATCACAAAGCAAACCTCAGCATCTGATTGGTGTGTTTCTAGCAGCATTGTTTGTTTGTTTGTTTATTTTGTGGATGATGTTTTAAAAGACAAAGGCACTACAGCAGCTCATTCCTGTGGTGCTTCTGTGATGTTCCTGTTAGTAATTTGTCCAAAACCTTCGTGGTTGTTATCTCAAAGCCAGTGGAATGGATTCACTTTGGAACTTTATCGATTCATTCATTAAACCAAAAAATGCAAAACGCAGGCATGCCGCTGGTCCGTTGGTGGGGGAGTGGTGAGAGTCACTGGTTCTAACGTGTAACATCCTTGTTCCGAATCAGCTTTTTGGTTTCACTTTATCGAGGGACTCGAACACAGCCACTGGTCTTTTGGTTACAACTGAGAAGTTTGTAACCTTTAGGAATAGAAAATAAACTAATAGACGTCATGGACAAATTGGAAAATAAGATTATCTGATGTTCAAAACTGATCCTTTTTTTTTTTTTTTTTTTTTTTTTTTTTTTACTATATTTTATATCCACTCTTGTCTTGTAAATCTGTGAGTTATTGATGCGGTTTTAAACCCCTATGTATGTTATTACGCAAAAATCTGCTGGTTAAACCCATTCTCTCGCCAGTGTTACTCAGTAATACAGTAATAATGCAGTAAAATGTAGTAATGATTAATAAAACTTAATTTTGTACTGTGATAATATTTATGAATAAATAAAGTGCTTAGGCTCCTTACCAGATGCTAGAGAAGATGCGGGGCGTTTGAGTGACATCATAGCGCTTAAATAATCATTAAAAACACACGAAAAAATGTGAATTCACAATTCAGTCAATCACGTTGATGACAAGGGAAGTGGTGGTCTAGTGGTATAGGGCACTGGATCGCTGATCCTAAGGATGGGGGTTCGAGTCCCACTCCCCACAAGGTTGTCACTGCCCCCCCAGTGCAGCTAACTGGGTTACCAAAGGCCGGCCATGTCTCTCACTGTGTGTGGTGTGCGGTTCATGTAAAAGACCCATTGCTGGCTTTCGACAAGAGTAGGCTGCAAAGCAGTCAGCATGTTTCCGCTCTGCGATGGCCTGGCGAGCTGTCCAGGGTGTACTCTGCCCTTGCCCGGAGTTGGCTGAGATGGGTGCCAGCCTCCTCGCCACCCTAATTAGGATTAACTGGTTACAGAAAATGAACTGAACTGAACATTGATGACATGAGAGCGAAGGACAAAAAAGAGGCGTATACATCATCTGCAACCAATAAGCAGGATGGAGAAACAAAAGCTCTCAACCACTGGCTAAATTTGAATCATGTGCCAGTAACTTCCGGGGCTGCCAGATGGTCACATGACATGAAGGTGAGCTGAATCACATTACATGAAGCCTAAAACAACTAATCAATGCTTACAATATGTGAGGCGCTCAATACCGAAAGTAGTGAACTTGCTGAAAGTAGTTTACTTGCTTGAAACAAAGTGCAGGTTATGCGGACTTCCGCCTTTCAAGTGAGCAAGGGCTTCTTTGAACTCGTTTAGTACTCAGCCTGCACTGTGAATCACCAGCAGAACAGAGTTCGCTTTCCTGGATTCGGGTTTTCATATTTCACAACTCTCTTTGCTGAACTGAGTATGCATGGTAGATTGCGCCGATCTGAGCAGATAGTTAATTCATCTCTGTTTATGCACCCATGCTAGTAGGCTTACACTTTTGACCAACCAGATTTGCTTCGGGTTACAAAAGTCCGCAAAACAGTGTAAACACAAAGATCACAGAGACGACGTCTTAACACAAAATTAACACGCTATATAACTGATTTATATATATATATATATATATATATATATATATATATATATATATATATATATATATAAATTGAGCCCAGTAATAGCATGGTCAGTAAACCATTTAGCAGTGGTTTTGGCACTGTGAGCAGGTGCCAGGTCGTGCTGAAAAATGAAATCTTCATCTCCTTAAAACTTTTCAGCAGATGGAAGCATGAAGTGCTCCAAAATCTCCTGATAGCTCGCTGCATTGACCCCGCCCTTGATAAAACACAGTGGACCAACACCAGCAGCTGACATGGCACCCCAGACCATCACTGACTGTGGGTACTTGACACTGGACTTCAGGCATTTTGGCATTTCCTTGTCCCCAGTCTTCCTCCAGACTCTGGCACCTTGATTTCCGAATGACATGCAAAATTTGCTTTCATCCGAAAAAGTACTTTGGACCACTGAGCAACAGTCCAGTGCTGCTTCTCTGTAGCCCAGGTCAGCCGCTTCTGCCGCTGTTTCTGGTTCAAAAGTGACTTAACCTGGGGAATGCGGCAGCTGTAGCCCAGTCCACTGCTTCCACAGGTCCCCCAAGGTCTGGAATCGGCCCTTCTCCACAATCTTCCTCAGGGTCCGGTCACCTCTTCTGGTTGTGCAGCGTTTTCTGCCACACTTTTTCCTTCCCACAGACGAATTTTGGGTTTTCATGAGCTGTATGACAAAATCATCAGTATTAAAACAATAAAAGACCTGAAATATTTCAGTTGGTGTGCAATGAATCTAAAATATATGAAAGTTTAATTTTTATCAGTACATTACAGAAAATAATGAACTTTATCACAATATGCTAATTTTTTGAGAAGGACTAGTGTGTGTGTGTGTGTATGTATGTGTATATATATATATATATATAAAGGTGGCGTAGTGGTTAGCACGTCCGCCTCACAGCAAGAAGGCCTGGGTTCGATTCCCGGCCTGGGCGTTTCTGTGTGGAGTTTGCATGTTCTCCCCGTGCTTGTGAGGGTTTCCTCCGGGTGCTCCGGTTTCCTCCCGCAGTCCAAAGACGTGCACTGTAGGTTAATTGGCCTTTCTAAATTGACCGTAGATTCTCTCCTGCAGCGGCACTGGAACCCAGTCGTATCGGCATTTGCCCTTCCATTGGATCCTTCCGGTGGCGCCGAGACAGGGGGGGGACTTGCTGCTTGGGTAACAGCCTGTCCCTCATTACTCTCTACCCAGGCTCTGCGCACTGGGGGGTACCAGCCAGAGCACAGTCATAGTCCTTCGGGACTGACGGAGGCCTACCATATATATATATATAAAACTGAACTGGGAAAAGGAGGGGCACGTTCAGTCTGTCGTTTGTAAACAATGAACGTATCATCATTACCTCATTGCGTCAGCGTACTACGTAGATACGTCTAAACTCAAAATTTGACTTTTTTCTCTGGTAAAAAAAAGACCAAAAACGTAAATTCGAAAAAACATAAAATGGATGGACGTAAGTCGGGGAGCATCTGTATATTGTCTTTCATTGTCGCTAATAAAGGGTTTGAACGGAGGCAGCAGTACTGAAGACTCATTGGTGAATAAATTCTGGATCACAGATCAGTCGTGCCAGTGCTGCTTCTGAGGAGGAAAATCCAATGTTATAAAAATACCATGAGTAAAATATCGATATTAAAGTCGAGTCTCTGACCTGTAGAGAAAGACTCCAGTAACTGAGATCATGAATTTTTGTTTGTTCTTCTGTTGAATTCAGAACACTGAATATATGTCTGGACGCCTCAGGGTTGAAGGCATCTGAAGGTTTGTTTACGAAGCTGCCTGATTTTGGGTCAGGTCAGGCAGTCACCTACCCCGATCAGCCATAACATTAAAACCAATCTAATCACTGACAGATAAAGCTGTTTCAGTGCAACTTATCAAGCAGGGTGTATGTACAGGGCAGTGGCGGCTCGGTGGTGAAGGTTCTGGGTTAACTTGGTTCAAGCCCCAATATCACCAATATCACTGCTGGGTCCTTAAGCAAGGCACTGAGCCCTCAATTGCTCGGTTGTGTAATAAATGCTGAATGGAAGTCCTTCTGGATGAGGGTGCCTGTCAAGATCCCTAAATGTAAATTACAGGAAGTGTGTTGAGAACATTCTGCCTCGGAGGAGTCTGATGGTGCGCGAGACTCATTGCTGTTCTTTATAAACAGACACTGCTGTTGAAGATACACTTCCTGAAAGCTTACAAATAAATGTGATGATGCTCCTTATCTTCTGGGTTCAAATGTGTGAGGTTCTGTTATTCAGAATTACACATACTGCAGTAGAAGATTCTGTCCTCATCTGCTGAGTTAGCTCGGTGGATTAGAACATGTGCTGATGGTCCTGTGCTGGTTCCTGGTTCAAATCCCATTGTATTGTTCTGTAATTTAGAATCACAGACATTCTGGTGGAAGATAAAAGTCCAGTAAGCTTCTCTCTTCTTGGTTAGCTCAGTGGGTTTGAGCCGTGCTGGTAGTCGTTATGGTGTGAGTTCTAATGTGTGAGGTTACTGGTTCAAATCCGCTCTTTGGCTTAATTTTAGTGCAGGAGGTAAGACTACCGAACTGAAAAGTTCTAAAAAAAAAAAAAAAAAAAAAAAAAAAAAAAAACATTTTGAGCACGAGATCCTGTATCTCAATTGGAAAAGCACAGCCTTTGGGTTCAGAAGTTGTTGGTTCAAACCCTGGCCCTGGCGCGGTCGCCAAGATGAGAGACGTCTCAGGATGAAGTATAAGGGCAGACAAGGTTCAGGAAGGCTGGAGAGCGTGAGGGGGGGTAATAGTCGGGCGGCTGGAGGTCAGACGGTTGAAGGGAGTGGGTTATATGCATCTTTGATGTGAAAGGTTTCAGGACCAGTTCACTCAGATTCACCTCACTGATCCCCACAAAACCCACACTGCCACACACCACGTCCCAGCGACAGGCCAGATTTGAACCAGCAACCTCTGACTTCAGAGACAAGGCTTTACCACGAAGACATCAAGTTCCACAGAAAGGAGGCCATGCTCATTGAACTTAAACAATTATCCACACTTGTTCACACGGTCTGGTACGGGTTCATCCACCTCAGTGTGCACTCCTCCACTTCTCCACCCATACTCACACCACCAAGTCCCGCAGAAACTGACAGTGCCTGGAGCCCTTTTATCTTCCCATGGAGACCCACCAAAAAATCAACAGCAGACATATGTACTTCACCGTCTGGTGAAACCGACAGGACATTACAAGGGTTGGATGAAACCTTTGAGAAGAATAAAGTTCCTTGAAGTGTTGTGTGGTAAATCTGAGGCAGATGAGGAGAAACCAAGGCAGCACCTGGAATTGATTCCGAGACAGCTTTGAATTTTCCTTCTCACTGTTACCAAAGCGTCTCATTTCTAGACATGGTGATAACAAATCCCAATAAAAGAAAGCGGAAATACATTAAATTTGAATTTCACCGCATGACTGAAAACACAAGCGCCGGTTTTTCATGTCTCAGGTGTTTCCAGATATTTCGGGGTTTACAGACGAAGATTTGAATGCAGAGGCGTCCACACTGATCCTGCCTGTCGTCGTGTGCCTCATCAACCTGATGGTCCCTCTCATCTTCTCGCTCGTTAATAAGATGGAGCCCTATGCCAACCCCCGCACCAGCATCTACATCAGCATCACCAGGTCGGTCCCATAACGCAGTTACAGCCTCTCAGAACAAAGAGTCCCCTCACTGTCCCCTCACTGTCCCCTCACTGTCACCGGGTTTCAGATCTGTCACTACTCACCGGATAAGGCAGAGACACCGACAGCTCTGTACTTATACATTTACTCCCATTTAATCTACATGTATACATTATATAATTACAAATTTTATTAATTGAACCTATAGAGTGACACATTCACAGTCATTCTGAATAATTTAATTGTAAATTAATAAAAACGATGAATGTGGACTTAATTCTCTTCTCGTCTCAGAAATGTCCTGCTGAAGATGTCCATCCTGGGACTCCTGTGTTACCACTGGCTCCATGATGTTCCCGGTAGTGTTTCGGTAAGTGTAATAAACACTGCAGTTGGTCGAGTGGGACACGATTCCGGTAAGCTGTTGTGTGTGCTGGTGACTTCTGTCGAGTATTTTCTGATACCTGTTTGTTTTAGTGCTGGGAGTCGTTTGTGGGTCAGAGTGTGTATCGCCTGGTTCTCATCGACTTCATCTTCTGCCTCCTCGGCTCCTTCTTCGGAGAGTTTCTCCGCAAGTGAGTGTAGAATAGATTCTGTGGTTACGACGAGTCTGTTCAGTATTAAAAAGGTTACAACGCCGGTACGGAATACGCCTCATTTCATTTTATTATTGTTTCCAGCGTAATTGGAACAAAATGCATCCGACGTCTCGGCGTTCCCGAGTTCGATATCGCCACAAACGTCCTCGATCTGATCTATGCCCAGACGCTAGCGTGGTGCGTTCGCATCCTCACCGATAAGTGAAAGTGTTGAACGGCTCCTGTAGATGTGAACTGAACCGCTCTCGTCTCGTTGCAGGATCGGGATCTACTTCTCCCCGCTGCTTCCCATCATCCAAGTCATCAAGCTGTTTATCATCTTTTACCTGAAAAGGGTGTGTCACCTGATGATGTCATTGTCCTTTTAGCATGCTGCATGTGTCTGTTTGCATGAGCTTTGAACCCGTGTCCCCGGCTCCGATGTGCAGGTCAGTCTGAGGATGAACTGCCAGCCGCCGAAGCGCACCGGCAGGGCGGCCCAGATGCAGACGGTTTACGTGGCCCTGCTGTTCTTCCCATCGTTCGCCGGCGCGCTCTCCCTGGTGGCGTACACCATCTGGAGGTAGGAGGTTGTCCACATCTCTGAGATTTCGAGTGCAGAGTCGACCTCAGCAGTTGTTTTTGTTTTTTTTCCCATCAGACAACAGCTCAGCAACAAAGATTTCAGTGGTGTGGTTGGGGGTTTCCAGCAGGACGCGGGCCTTCCTTCCACGCCTTAAAAAAATAGCGAGAAAAAAATCATAACAAGCAGAATGTGATGTTTTTGTTCAAGTACAATCCATTGTTTTTTTATTAATCACAATGATTTAAGAAATTTATTAAAGGAAATCAGCCATAAAATTCAAATAATTACTAGTATGTTAATTAAACTGGGGGAAAATTGTTATAAATTGCTTCGCACATCCACACTGGAAATATATTTAAGTAACGAGGTCAAAATCAAGACACGTGCCACAATCCTTATATAACCTTTATATAGCCATATATGGAACAGGGTGTGACCTTGGTGTTCCATGGGCCACCAATCATGAGCCATGTCCTATTTCTGCGCGGTCCGGGTAAGTGGGTGTCCGCACTTCGCTCTGGTGAGCGCGAGCCGCAGTCTGATGCAGTGTGTGTTCGGCGCTTGTGTAAAGTCAAGGTGACTGATTTCCTTTTTAAAACCTGAGCAGGTTTTCTTACAAGTTAGATTCATCGAATAAAACATTTTACACTGAAAGGAAGGAAAAACAAACAAACAAACAAATAAATAAATAACAATAATAATAATAATAGCAATAATAAGGCTGTGGAGTGACTGCAATATTAGTCGGTTCAATCCCATGATCCAACACAAGAGACGGCCATTGAAACAAAGGAGAGGATTATCAAACTTCTTTCAGAAGGTCAATCATCACGCGATGTTGTTCACAGTCGGTGGTGTCTAAACTCTGAACCAGGTACAAACAACATGGGAAGGTTGTTAAAGGTGACCAGGGAGAGCAAGGAAGACTTCAAAGCATCAACACAGGAACCTTCAGGCGATACGCCTCGGAAACCGAACATGTTCAGCAAAACGTGACATGGCTGTGATCACATCGTCAAGAAATGCACAAGTTCCCGTTGAAGTTTTGGACACTTTTCTTATCCCATCAATTGAAAGGCTGCTTGGCAATGATGAATTCATTTTTCAAGATGATATCACGCATGTTGCCACAGAGCAAACCCTGCTAAACATTCCTCGAAGAAAGACGCATTCTGTCAATGTCATGGCCTGAAAATAGTCCAGATCTCAATCCAACTAAAAATCTGTGGTGGAAGTTGAAGAAAATGGTCCATGGCAAGGCGCTCCAGCCTGCAAAGCTGATCTGGCAAAAGCAGTCAGAGGACGTTGGAGCCCGATTGATGAAGAGTACTGTCTGTCACTCATGAAGTCCACGCCTCTGAGACGGCGAGCTGTTATCAAAGCCAGAGGTGGTGCAACAAAGTACGAGTGGTGCGTTGAAGTGTTCTTTTGTTGTTGTTGTTGTTGTTGTTGTTTTATGATTCCATAATTTATTCCCGAGTCCCCTGAGGCAGTTCGTTCACAGTAACGTTCTGGCAACTCCTGCAGCGGCACTGGAACCCAGGCGTATCGGCACCACTGGATCCTTCCGACTTGCTGCTCGGGTAACAGCCTGTCCTCCATTACTCCCTACCCCAGCTCTGCCCACTGGAGAGGATCACCAGCCGGGATACCAGCCGGAGCCCAGCCATAGTCCTTCGGGACTGACGGAGACCGACTACTACTACTTTATTCCCCCTGCTTGGTCTAAAAAAGTAACTGATACCGACTACCACATTTTTTTTATCTTGATTTCTTTTAGTGTTTCTTAGAAGGTTGCCGTTCGAAATTACTTTATTTTTGTCATGTCTGTGATCTGCTTTTTTTCTGCAAAATTGAACAACTCAATGAACATCCTCCGAGACGGCTGATTCCATCATTTTTGCCAGGGGGCTGTAGTAGGAAAACAGGCGCTGATCATCCAGAAGTTCTCCGGGTTCCTTATCCTGTTGAATCCGTAAACCTGAGACAAACAGAAACGTGTGTGTGTGTGTGTGTGTGTGTGTGTGTGTGTGTGTAAAACACGGTGTATACTCGTGGTGTATTTATTATTATTATTCTGAACATGGCCCATGTGCTTGTGTTGTAGCCTAAAGCCCTCAGAGCACTGCGGGCCGTTCCAGGGTCTGGAAACCCCTTTCCAGGCCGTCCACCAGTGGATGGAAACGGTGCAAGGAATCCCGGGATCTCACTGGACCTGGTGGATTTTCCAGCACGTCCTGAGGAATGGGCTGTTCTTCTACCTCATGACACTCATTGTCCTGTAAGGTTCCTGTAAGGTTCCTGTAAGGTTTCTGTAAAGTTTCTGTAAAGTTTCTGTAAGGTTCCTGTAAAGTTCCTGTAAGGTTTCTGTAAAGTTTCTGTAAGGTTTCAAGTCCGAGCTCGAGCGTCAAACACACTGGTGTTTACATTTACACTTACAGTGTTTACTTTCAAATATTATGAAAACAAAGCATGTTGAAGGACCAAGGGATGTGTAATGTGGGTTTATTTGCTCCTGATGAAACTGATTTCTTCAGATTTACAACCTTTTAAATGCGACAACAGAAACGAACGGACATCGTGAGACCAGATTTGGTAGGCGGGACCGACAGGAAGGTCTCGGCTCGGTCTGAGAAAATAATCTTCTTTACTGGTTTCATCATACCAAGTTCAAATGTGACTGGACGTTTGTTGAGACTCCAATACAACAACTGAAGCACATGTTGCGTTCTCTATCTTCCTCTTCCACTCCAGAATTCTGACTTACATCCTGTGGCAAGTGGCTCAGGGCAGGAAGCAACTGATCCGGACACTGCGTGAGCAGATCGTCAATGTACGGTTTGAAATAAATAACCTACAACTTCCGAGTTGACAAAACTTCTGGGAGATGGCATCTGTTCTTATGCTGTTCTCACATGTTTAACAGGAGGGCAAGGACAAGACTTTCCTGCTGGACAGATTACAGAACATCCAAAAACAGAGGGGCGCCACCTCCAGTTCACAGGTGAGACCCTCGTATCCTTCAGCACCATACACTGGGTGGCTCGACGGTGGTCTCGGTGTTCCCTGAACACACTTAAAAGACGGCCGAGTCGTGTCCCGGGGAGGGACTCGATGTCTGCACACACTCGGTGTCTGCGAGTGAAATGGTACCGAACCAATCGGTCCAACCAGCTCATTCAAAACTTCCCTTCAGTGACCAATTATTCATTCATTCATTCGAATGTGAATAAACTAAAATAACACTTTATAAACATTTCATCTTTATACTGTGGGTTTGTGAAATCAGTGTTTATTATCCCGAGCTGTTCCAGATCATCATCATTATTATTATTATTATTATTATGCACTACTATAATGGGGAAGAAAGAAAAAAGGGTGTGGCCATGTCAGCATGGTGATTTTTTTTCCCTTTCTCGTCCTTTAGGAATTCACAGAGAGAACATACTTCAATCAGAACTGGACGAGCACCTTGCCATTGGAGATGTGAAACTTTTTAAAGGCTTTTGGCTTCGTGATGGTCAGTAATTACGAGGTGACCACGAGCCCAGGGTTGGATGGGTCCTCTGGAGAATCGGAAAGCGGATTGGTTCCTCCGCTCAGTGACATCACACAATGTTCAGTATGAGAACTGGACGTCAAGACAGAGCCTTGTCCTGTAATAGAGCTCATCTCCAGTAGGGGGCAGCATTTCACCACACTTAAATCGTGCATTTAAAATTATTTTACTTTTTATAAGAATGTAAAAGATGTTTACTTTTGAAATATTAAATATATATATATATATATATATATGTATGGTTGCAGCACATTTCAGAAAAATAATCAGGGAATAAAACAGTGAAGTGATACAATTGATTTTTATTGTGAAAAAGTTTTTTTTTTTTTTCCTTTTTTCCATACACTAAGAACTGTACAGTCAATAATTTAAAAACGTTCATCTGATGATTCCTCAAGTAACTCAGCAGCTTTCAGCTTACACCCAAGGAGAAGAAAAATAAAATAAAATAGTGTTTACAACCATGTGCTCATCGCGTTCACATTGTTCTTCCCTTTTATCTCATCGATCCAAAGCCGCCGGAAGTCGTTTCCACACACCGATGAAACCTGAAGATTAAACCCACCTGAACTCGACTGCGAGCTGATCGATTGATTTATGATCAGATTTAATCTGAGTCTGGAAAATTATTCTAAAACAACCATGTCCAGAGCTTCAGGAAAGAAGAAAGATTAAAACTTAATATTATCAAAAAAGAAAAACAAATCCCACCTTACGACACAAAACCAAAACATTGTTCCAAAGTCACGGCCTCCAGAATGATCGCTACAGACCAGACGGTTACGCTGCAGATTTCAACTTTACGGAACCAGAACGGAGGGTCATGTGTCTGCAGACACGCACTCTCACGCCGGAGTCCAGGTTACATCTACAGCGGACGGATCCCACGGGTTCTGCGTGTGGACGGAACGAGCCTCAAGCTGAAGAGTGAAGCGCATGGTTTATTTATGGCGTGGGGGCGTGTGGGGTGGGCGGGGCTGAGCAGAGTCCCTGAGACAGTGAGAAAGAGCGAACCCGAAGACTTCACGCAGCGCGTCTGAGACGGACCAGATGATCTAAAAGAACTGATTATTCATTCAAAACAAGTCCAGCGCCCCCCTCCGGCGGTTCCGGAAATAATTCATCACGACCGGACTGAGGGCCCAGTTCGGATTTGCTCGAGATGGAGGCTTTGTGCTTAATATTAATAAGTTCTCTGCGTTATTCACAATCCAATCACAAACCACAAGCCGAGGGACACAGAGAGATCTGAAGGAGAACACTGAGGGGACACGCGGCCCACGAGGGGTCAGTGGCCCAGAGTGGGAAAAGAAAATCCCAAGCGGTGTGCAGAGTGTGTGAGTGAGAGACGGGGGAAGGAGAGAGAGAGAGAGAGAGAGAGAGAGAGAGAGAGAGAGAGCGAGTGAGATCAACATGATTCGTGCACTGAATAATAACAGAAATAAAACCTGTTGCATTACTTTCGGAACCAAGCACACCATGACACTTTCATTCTGGTTTCTTCCATTCGAGGTCCGGATTCGACTTTGGATCCCAACCACTGATTTTTGTGCAGAGAAACATGTTGAAAATCCCCAAGAGTAGAAATTCAACTCAAAAGCACCAGGAAATATCGGAACTAAATCCAAACGGGACGAGCGCTGCACATCAAATGCATTCAATGTTTTGTTTCGGAGGGAAGAACGGGTGAGGTGCGAGAGTGCCGGAGCCCGAAGAGTCCAAAAACAACAACAATAATCCCCTGAGGAGGTGGACAACATGTCGGGTGCATTCCCAGAAAACAAAGCAAACAAATCGTGTGTGTGTGTGTGTGTGTGTGTGTGTGTGTGTGTGTGTGTGTGTGTGTGTGTGGAGAATCACCTCGCAGTGCAATCCAGTTATGCTCGCACTTCTTAACCGTCGTGTGGCGGCGTAGCGTAGCGTAGCATGCATGGTGTGGCTGTATTTGTTACAAGGCCAAGAGAAAAGCTAAATCTGTGGCGAGAACTCCGAGGAACCGAGAAACATGCAGTTAAAGAACCGAAGCTTAGCGAGCTGGGCGAAGAACCCGTTCAGGTCTCGGGTCGTCCGATCGCTCTGTCGGGACGTGTTCAGCGAGCTCTGCATGTTAGGTGTAGCTGTTGTAGTACGTGTCGTGACTGACTGCAGTGGATGCGATACGTATCCTCCGGAGAGTTCAAAGCGAGTGTTTGGGTTTGAATTGTCCCTCCGCCCACCTGTTCCATGCTAGGATATCTTGCAGTTGTTGCGAGTGCAGTTCTGTGGCGGGCTCTGTGGAGGCCTGATGGATTTCGAGCGTTTCAGGCTGTTGCCTTTGCTGCCGCCGCTGTTGGCCAATGAGTAGGAGCGTCCGTGCATCATGACGGCGTTCATCCCATTGGCCATGGAGAACGACTTCAGATGGCTCTTGATGGCGACGGGGAGCGGCAGTTTGTCGATAAGGTGCACCGGCGTGCACGAGACGATGGCGCGACAACACAGGTCCTGCAGGCTGAACACTAGAAAAGGTAACCATAGAAACAGAGTCATGAAATAACGCTTGAATAAAATACTTCATAAGCCCCGCCCACTGTCAAATAAGCACCTGAAGTTTATTTTGTTTTGGTTACCGTCATGAAATGTTTTATTTCTCTGGAAATTTGATTTATGATTGAAGATCATTTCATACTTTTAATGTGCTGACTGAAAATAATTGGGGCATCGAGACCTGTGTCTTTAATTCTCTCTCTCACACGCACACGCACGCACGCACGCACGCACAAAGTTGGGTCTTGACTGACCTCGGTTGGGCCTCCAGAATTTTTCCATGCCGTGCCTCATCAGCACGATGCGCGACAGCTCTGTGAACGACTCAATGACGTTGAAGTTGCAGAGCGGACTCACTTCAAAAAACGTCATGGCATTCTTCTCAGCGTAGGAACGAGCCTGCTCTGTGGGAACCTGACGCTTAAACGCCAAGTGTAGCCGGTTACCAACCAGAATCCGAGGAACCCCGGGGGCGTGCTGCAGATACAGTGAGAGAGAGAGAGAGAGAGAGAGAGAGAGAGAGAGACATACTGTACCATAATCATTGTTACAAATTGTTCTTCAAATAAAACTCGGAGATACAAAGAGGAAACCGTGTGTGTGTGTGTGTGTGTGTGTGTGTGTGTGTGTGTGTGTGTGTGTGTGTGCGCGTGCGTCGAGACGGTCGGACAGGAAAGAATAACTCCCATCCTCTGTTTCACAGAATTGAGGCGTCCCGGTGGAGACCTCACGCCTGTACTGAGGAATGTTTGTGATGCGTGTTCCACATCAGCGCTGCACATGCGTGTGATATAATAATAATTACAAGTTAATTAAATTCTAGTCATTTCAAAGCCTTTAACTGGACTCAAAGGATTCAGGGTGCTGCACGGTCGCCAATACTTTATCACACTGCTAAAGCTGGACCGTTACTCGGCGATATTAAATTATTGTGATCATGTGGGAGAGCGATGGGGTTGCACGGTGGATATAAAATGGCATCCGTGTTGCACGCTGTACGATGTTGACTTGAATACTCTGCTACGATGGCGAACGTTATGAATGTTTCGAAACCCGGATCAGTTTATTGCCGGTGGAAACAACGGCACGTCTTCGGAGTGACGGTAAACTGAAAACTCGGAAATCACAGCGTATCCCTGTCCTGGGATGTTTGGGAGGAAATGTGCGCCAAGCCCCGCCCAGCTTTGGCTTCTTACCTCATCAATCTCTCGAATCCAGCGGTCAATCCCATCAAAGGACCAGCGGTTCGTGATGTCATACACCAACAGGATGCCCTGAAGAGCACCGGAAAGAAAAAATACAATAGATGATGAGGTTGGACAAATTAAATGGATTTCAATAAGACTTAAAAAAATAAATCACACATTACAGATCACTTTATTTTACACTTTCAGACACAACAGAATTTAATTCCGTCGTGTCTTCAAGGTGGATTCCGAGAGAAATACAACCGTCCGTGAGATCGTGAAAACAAAAACACAACAGAAAGGATCGGAAGATTTTTTTTTTTCGTTTCAGCTGATTGTAAGAGGGTCATCATCGCTTTAATGTGTGAATTACTGATGAGTTCTGTACTGATGATATTTAGGTTTACAGTACATTTATATTTACGAACACACACTGTGCGGTTCGGTGGCGGTGGGGCGAGTGTAGTGCAGGGGTCTCCAACATGGTGCCCGCGGGTACCAGGTCGCCCACGAGGACAACACGAGTCGCCCACGAGCCTGTTCAGGGATCGGGAACCTATGGCCTCTTTTGATGACTGCATCCGGCTCTCGGATAAATAGGGTGGCCTTTCTTAACAGAATAACAAATATACATAATTTCACTGTCCTTTAAATAAAAATACAGAAAAAAAACAAATAAAGCTCACACATTTCAATCTGTACATCTATTTTCAATTCCACTTGTCGCTGTGGTGCGCAGTAGCCAATCCTTTCTGTACTCCAGTGTGTGGGCGGGGCCTATACCTTGAAACTCTTGAATTTCACCGGATTATATGTAACAGCCTGCGTGCGTGAGTTGTTTTTAGGTAAAGAGGTCAATTTCCTTCGTTTTGATCAGCTCATGTGCAAGAAGCCAAGCAGAGCTGGCAAGCAAAACACAAATGGACAGAATGAAAAAACTTCAACCCGCAGACCTGCTGATTGCTTTGGGACTCGCTTCCGGTCACATAAACACTGCAGTGCGAGTCTTGTCATATTGACCATGTTCGGCTCCACATCTGAAAAGCATCGAGACCAACCCTCAGTCACGTGTAATAGATGGAAGCCTAAACGCCTGCGTGAAGCTGAACCTCAGCACGTATCGACCAGACTATAAAGCCATCAGCAGCTCCAGAAGTCGCATTAATAGCGAGAAGTACTTTTCTTATTAATAAATAACTTCGTTATAACAATGTTGTTTAAAATAAAGTCAGTCGCATTATACTCTCAAAATTGTTGGTCTCAGGATTAAAAAGTATATTTGGCTCTCAGAGGATTAGATTTTAAAAAATGTTTTGGCTCTCTTAGTCAACAAGTTTCCCCCTGACATAATGAATATCATTAATGATTAATAATAACATATAATTAAAGGTGGGGCAGTGGTGGTCTAGTGGTATACAGTGCAGCTAACTGGGTTATGAAAGGCGGGCCATGTCTGTCACTGTCTATGGTGAGAGGTTGATGTAAAAGAACCATTGCTGACTTTCATAAAGAGGAGCTGCAAAGCCGTCAGCGTGTTTCTGTCCCTTGCTAAAAAGGGTTGTGACAGGAAGACCATCTAATGGAAAAACCTCTGCCAAATCAAATGATTCGCTGTGGCAACTCCCAAGAAAGGGAAAAAGCCGAAAAGAAAAGAATAACATAATTAAAGGTAAATTGAGCGAGTTTGTTATGCCACAAGTGTGTCTCGACCAGGCAGCCCTTCACATTCATTGGTACCCAAGAAGCAGCTGTTTCAAAAAGGCTGGTGATCTCTGGTGTAGTGTAAACGGTGAGATGCTGAAGAGAGGTTTCTCGACTTTAGTGGATTGAAGTGTAATATTTTCCTGCTGCAGTGTTATCATTCAACAAGAGAGTAAGCAGAAGAAGAATTATTACGTAGGTTATGAGGTTCCTTATTTGTCGTCACTGTAGTTTAAAATGGAAAAACTGGTTTAGGAATTCAACGACACACACACACACACACACAGGCTGTGCATTTGTGAAATGTTTTCCGTAACATATGAAGCTGATTTTTATAGACAGGAGGAGTGGAGGACTGCATCTTTTTCTTGTGCAGACAGATTGACCTTTGAGACAGGATCAGCAACCAGTCACTCACCTGCGCTCCTCTGGAATAGGACCGAAAAATGGTACAGAAGCGGCCTTGCCCTGAGGTGTCCCTGTAGACGAGAGAGAGAGAGAGAGAGAGAGAGAGAGAGAGAGAGAGAGAGACATGTCACAGCATGAAACACTCTCATAAACATCTCCTGTTCACCTCATGACACTAACAGAATGTTCTGGAACTTTGAGGTTCACTTAAAGGAGAAAAAAAAACTAAGAAATCACCACACCAACTGGAAAAACTGGTTTAACAGCCTTCTTGATGACATTGGGACGCCACACACACACACACACACACACACACAGCTCAACTGAAATGTGTGCACATGAAACACTTTGCCTTTTACTAACACTTTTACCGACACACCCGAAAGTTGATGGTCTCCTCCACAGACGGATCTCTCTGTACTCCAGTCCTGAAAACACTAACTCTTACCAAGTGCTTAGAATCAAGACTCCACCCTTCCATCCATGATCTACAGCACGGTTCCATTACAGCTGGTAGGAAATTAGGAACTGATCATCTGACCCTGGGTAAGAATCCGGGTTAAACACCCTGAACGGGTCACCAATTTAGTATGGGAGTAACACAGACACCAACCACCATTCAGACTCAGAAACAAACCAACAAGGGACTTCAAGGAGCCAGTTGGACTACCATGTAGATCTTTGAACTGGAGAAGGAAACCAGAGTACTAGGAGGAAACCCACCCAAACACCAGAACATGTAAACTCCATATAGACAGCCGCAAGCCAAGCGTGAGGTTTAAATCTCATTTAAACCTTGTTGCTGTGGGGTGACAGTGAAGACCACTGAGGCACCACACTGATCGGACTTCTTCCAGAAAGGCTACGTAAACCTCTGATGAGGTCATCATTACATCAACACATTCACATTACATCAACACATTCAAGCATGCACCTGCACCGTTGTATCATCCAGGATAACAAACAGCATTTTTGGGGGTTGGCACAGTAGAAGGGTTCAGTACGTTCACCTAACAGCAAGAAGGTAGCAGGTTCGAGTCCTGTGTTTGAGGAGGGCATTTCTGGGTGGTGTTTGCATGGTCATCCAATGCCTGCCCCCCCAGGTATTCTGGTTTCCTCCCTTACTCCAGGATATACTCCAGGTGACGGGATGAAGGTGGTGGTTCAGCAAACGTTTGTCTGCACAATGATGTCGATAAATACAGAAAGTCTCAGTCACTGGAGAAACAACTGATGTCGGAAATGTTTTAGTTTGGAGATAAAGTGTGTGAATCCCAATAATGATGGGCAACTGTTTTATCTTGGGTTCCTTCAACATCATTCATCCAAATACAGTGGAACCTAAACTTACGAAAGCCCCAACAAACGAAAAATCCAGGTTACGAAAAACATTTTCCTAAAATTTTTGTCTCTGGATACGAAACAAGTTTGAGTTACGAAAGTACCATCTCAAAAATTCAAACAATGCACGAGTTGCTCTCCCATTGACCATCTCCCAACATCCCGCCCCCGCTGGCCTCCCATTGGCTAGGAGGAATGACACAGCTCCCTCCCATTGGCTAGCTTCCAAAATCCCGCCCCACTGGCCTCCCATTGGCTATTATGGAGCTGCATCTCCATAATACCCATAATGCTTTTAGTGTATAGGACAGAGTTACTGTTGTTTCATGAGTTTTTCGAGTGTGCTCACTGCAACTTTATTTTTTGGCTCATGCTTTTAACCATGCATAAACATTTGTAAGATTATAACTCTGCTAAGAAGACATGGTCAACACACGTGCGCGCACACACAGACACACACACACACACACACACACGCGCGCATGTGATTCCCGGTGGGAGTGAAAAGAAGAAGCACGCTCATGGCATGCGGTTGAGTGATATCGCAAAGGAATATGGTCAAACCCGTCTGCCATCGGTTCGATATTGAAGCCGAAAGAAGCCTTAAAAGGTTTTTATCATTTTTAAAGGGTTTAGGGGGTAGTGTTGGGGGCCTTGGAACGAATCACACATTTTACATGTTAAATGCGGTTCAACTTACAAAAAAATCCAGGTTACGAAACCACTTCCAGAATGGATTAATTTCGTAAATTAAGGTACCACTGCAGTCTGAAAACTTTTACATTATACTTACACTAACTCATTCTTTCATAATGTACAGCTCTAATGGCAACACACACACACACACACACACACACACAGAGCATTACAGCCCTGGCCAAGAAACTAATCACTGCTTTTCCAATCGCTCTTCTCGGAGCCTGACTCATCACCACTCGCTATCAACAGAAAGTCCTCACTGTTTCTCTTCCATATTAAAAGTTAACATACACCCTATCCACTATTATAACGCTGCTGCAGCCAACAAGCTCCACCCCCTCAATGGCAGATTGACGTGCATGCCTATTTGCGGCTGCAGTCTGATCAGAATTTCTTCTCATCTCTGAATTGTGACTAAAAGCTCTCAAACGGTCTTCCTCAGGCCAATCGCTTTAAAACTCACGAGAATGAGCCACGAGAAGAAGCTTCAGAGCGATAACCACTGCGAATGGTCTTTTACAGCACCAAACCTCAGACTTAACACAGGAAACAGTTTTGTTGTGATGTGTGAGCACTCGGACTTCCCAATCATAGAGAAATAACCAACAAAATCACAACGTCAACACTGCCGCAGGACCAGATAAAAGTGTCGGGGCCGGACCCTAAAATCATGTGCGGACCTGCTGCTAGTTCTCTTGGACATTTTAATGGCTCCATGCCTGCTTCAAGTCCTCCATCACTGTGCCTGTGCCTTATCAATCAGCTGAGACACGCTTTAATGACTGTCGCCCGGGAGCCCTGAGCCCGGAATCATGAAGTGCTTCAAGAGGATCCTCCCTTAACCACATTAAGGATGCCATCCATCCCTGTGGTGCTGGGAAGTCTTCGGTTCATCTACAGGGAGAACCGCTCTACAGAGGATACGGTCTTGCTAGCATTCCACACAGCAATGACTCACCTGAACGCTTATGTGCAAATGCCATTTATGGACTTCGTTCAGCCTTCAACCCTGTTCGCCCAGAAGCTCGACAACTTGGGACTGTCAGTTATTTTGTGTTACTGCATCAATGACTTTCTCACAAACCGACCTCAGGTGGTGAGGATATGGAATTCTGCACCATCCTCCCTGATCCTGAACACCACAGGGCTGTATTCTCAGCCTGGCTCTCTTAAGCCTCTTTACACAAGACTTCGCTGCTGTCCACTACACAAACACGCTTGTTAAGTTTGCCGACAACACCACCGTGGTAGGCCTCATATCAGACGATGATGAGACCCACTACAGAGAGGAGATCCAGCACCTGATAAACTTGAATCTCATTCCGAATACAAGGCGAGACCAAGGAGGTCATAGTGGAGTATAGGAGGACCAGGAAGACACAGCACACTTCCCTCTGTATTCATGAGGAGGTGTTGGAGCATGTGGATAGTATTAAGTTCCTGGGCATCCACATTTCATCTGACCTGTCCTGATCTGTCAACATCTCTCACCTGGTGAAGAAACCCAACAACGGCTTTTCTTCCTCAGGAAGCTGAAGCGTACTGGACTCTCGTCTCAGCTGCTCAAGAACTTCTACAGTACGAGTATTAAAGTTTTCTCTGTCTCGGTGCAACGGTGTGTTATGGCAGCTGCACTGCTAAGAACACAAAGGACCAGGTGGTGAGAACTGCACAAGGGATCATCTGTCTGCTATCTACCGGTTCTGGACACCATATACGCTGTCTGGGTCCAGAAGATGACTGGCCGTATCGTGACTGATCCCACACACCTGGGAAATGGATCGTTGTACCACTTCCTTCGGGAAAGCAAGACAGAAACATCAAGACTAACACAACCAAACTCAAAAACAGTATTTACCTCAGAGCGGTGAAAGTCACCACCCCTCCACAACACACGCACACACACACACACACACACACACACACACACCTCCACACACACACACACACACACACACACGCACACCTCCTCCACATGCATGCACACACTCACTCACTCACTCTCTCTCACCCCACACTGACTCTCACACTGCTAAACGTCACTGAATCCATAAACTCTACGACCGTCTTTCCCTGTCGTGCGTTACCTCGTTTACATTCGCATTTATATCCACTCTGCTGCTGTTTATTTATTTCAGTGCCTTCAGCGTACATACTGCATATCCCAGTGCTCAGTTTTTATTCACAGGTTGTTTGAGTCTTATTTCTATTTTATATTTTTATTTAAAAGTTTGTGTATATAATTGTGTTAATATTCTGCTCTTGGTGGTGTTAATCGCCGTTTCTTTTCTTATTTGCATCTTTTTAAAGCTAATAGCCTCGTACAAAAATGTTTGTTTTGTGTGAATATAATGACAAAAATTCTTGAATCCCGAACTAAAATTAATACTGACATCAAACTGAAACGTGCAGAAAAACAAATTTATAAAAACTTGTTCCTAGACTGTGCGTGGTGCATGGTGGTGGTGGGTCGGTCGAGACTCATGACGGATGGGATACTGGGCGTGGCTCACTGTGGACAACATGGGTGTATTAGGTTGAGACTATGCCATGCATGATATATGGGTGCTATGTATGGTGGCCAGGAGGAACGGTAGGAGGACGAAACAACGTGAGGTGCGCGAAATCGAGGAAATGTGTTTTCTGAAAAACAAGACATCATTTCCTCTGGAGTGTGACGAGGAGCAACGTCCACTGCCGCTGACGGGCGACACAGCTGCAGAAAAGCCTCTAATGTCACATAAAGGGCAGATTATTTGTTGGCTGATGTGCTGCTCTTCCAGGAGAGCTGCTCTCATGATATCCTTTATCCTCACTCATCAGTGCAGCAAAGATAGTGGACCAGAACCAGCTGAGGTGGGGATCAGGAAATCTGGGTATCAAAAGGGTGGAGTGGGTGGAGACTGGGAATGGGGCAAGGCACAAAAATAGGGGGCCAAAATGCATGGTGGGTGGAGCTGAGTGACACAAAATATGAGAGAAGCACATTGATTTGGTAGCAAACTTACCAGAGCTCCAGCTTCACCCTTCGCCCGTCCAGAAGGATCGTGGTGGTCTTGTAGTCGATTCCTGAATAAAAGTAAAAGATGAAAGTGAAGTGTCAGAATATAAATTTATTTATTTTAAAGAAGGAATTTTCTTCAGCTGAGTCACTAAATATTGATGTTAAGTGCTGTGGTGTCCAGGGAGTACGATGCTAACTGACCCTCCGCTTCCTCCAGCACTCATGCTAATTTTATCAGTCTTAAATGCTTCCTGTGAATGGAGCTGAAATGGGCCATTCTGATCTGGATGAAGTTTCTGTATAATCGAATCGGAGTGCTAATGTGAGGGCTTAAAATGCAGATTTACAGGCGGCTCAGTCACCTGCTGGGGTTAAATCACTGAGCGAGTGAGAAAAAACCCAACAGTTGCTCTGGGCTACTCTGCGTTAAAAGATTCGACATACAATCACAGCGTCCCTTCTTTAGGAACAGAAAGAGGGCCAGCTTATTTCCTCACAGCCTCCGATACACGCGTCACCACACCGACATCCACATTTACTCCCGACGCGAATATAGAATTGCCATTCACTTAAACTTAGGCAGGAAGTGACATGTACTTTTAAGCAAATTGAGCCGTGGAGGAAGGAGAGACAGCAGGTTTGAGGGGCCTCGGAAAACTGAAATGATGAGAACATTGCGTTTCCATCACGTTAAGCATCTCTCAGACTTCTGTGTCTTCATGCTTATTTGAAATTATTATATTAGAATTATACACACATCACCATTTTGACACCGTCAAAATATCTACATACAAGTGATCTTGGGGCGGAGCTACAAAGCAGCTCAAAATGTGCAGTCAAGCTCGCTGTGTAGCTTAACTTTTATCACGATCAACAGATGCTGATCATGGAAACATGTCATCCCATGATAAAATGTGAGTGAGGTTCGCAGTCAGTTAACTAATTCTAGAAATCTATCAACAACCATGGATCTATATTTGCATATTCATGTTTATTCATGTTATTTGTTCAGGTTAAAATGTACTGACGTGCTTTTTCCTCCACATCTCAATTTTCTCTGCAGAAATTTAAACCATTTGTGAAAGGATTCCAAACAGGGGGACACGGGGTGATATAATAAAGCGATGGTGCTAGTCAGAGAGGGGACGAGGTACACAAGAGCATTCGCTTGTTTTGGTGGTTGCTGTCATGGAAACCACTTTGCGGTTCTGCGTTTTGAGGAAGAAACAAAACCGACACGCCATGTGTGATTGGTGATGTGGTCCACTCTGATGCGTTTCTGTTCCCACCCAATGCTGCAGAGTTAGTGAGAATGACATGCTGGAATTACTGGCTCGGTCCCGACTTCACCACACGCCTTGCTGTGAGAAATCGGCGGCAGGAATCACAGTGCTGTTTATTTCATATTTTCACCGACTTATTAAAATATGTTGAATCAATCAAGTAAGTTAATTAAAAGAAGAAAATGGATAACCGTACAGTTTGTAGCTTTCTGACTAACAAACTTGTTACTGTGTGCTGTTACTATGGTAACAGTAATGTACAGTATGTGCAGATCAGATCAGAGCTACTGTGAGAGAAACTTCAATCAACATCATCTGGCCAACAGAGATACAGAATTCCAGGTGGTCAAAAGGGACATCCTGAGATTTTCCATAACTCAATCCCTTGAACTCAAATTCTCACCCAGTTGTTCACTGCTTGCTGTATAACCAGAAAAATATGTCTCGCCGTACTCTGTAGATCACACAGAATCACAGAAGAGGACTGAGAAACCCTCAGAGTGAACACTGCACGCCGCCATGGGTAATAAAGACTCAAGAAGTCAGATCTCGCTCTCTGTGTTATGGCTTCTCAAAGACATGGTGGGTGAGAAACATGTCCAGAACACACCAGAACATCAAGTAAACACGCACAGAGACACGCTACGCTTTTAAGATTTCAGTCAAATATGAAAAATAAAAAAGCGCTGAAAACAGAAGATGGACTGAAGGAGTGATGTGAGGATATGTTGGAGGAAGAAAACATGCAGTTCCTGTAAACAAACAAACGTGTGTGTGTGTGTGTGTGTGTGTATATATATATATATATATATATATATATATATATATATATATATATATACACACACACACACACACACACACACCACCACCAAATCTTGTGATACTCAACAGTTCATGTTTGGTTCCTTTGAATTTTATCCTTGAACTATAAAAATGAAAAAATCTGGACAGTTATTTTATGAGTTGATGTCTCAGAGACGCCACAGTAAATCACAGGGAGCATGACACAAAGCGAGCTGCAGTGTAGGTTTTTCTGAAATAATCACACATTAATAACACAGATTAATCATTGTCAGGAAAATGAGTATGATGATGAGTGATACTCGTGTTGCATCAATCTCCTGTAATCATGACGCTGAAGCGTTTCAGTCGAAGCTCAGAGGCACCTTCAAAACAATCGCTCACCGGACCAGAGAACACTCAGGAACTCAGGACTCTGCTCAAGGAGACGACGTCCTGAACCTGAGATCCGGCCAAAAGCACCTTCACTAAAGTCAAACCACAATCTTTAAAAGCTTCATGGAGCACGAGAAACTTTATTCTTACAGGAACAGTAGGATCAGAACACACAGCTGGATGGCTTTTATGGCAGAAAAACAACAACATATATTAAACAAACTAATAATAAAGAGTCACCACAATGTTTTCTCCAGCACTGCTCTGCAGACTGAGATCTGGAAAAGTGGTGATGGGAAAAAAGAAAACTCGGAGGGCACTTTTCCAGCTGGACCACAGACAGGAATTTGGGGGAGGGCAGCATAAGACCAAGATCTGCTCTGAGTGGAACAAGCAGTGGTCACCAACCCTGTTCCTGAAGACCTGAAATCACACCAACCTGAACATCTATTTAATTGGCTTCAAAGGTCTTGATAAGCAAGACGAGGTGTGCTAAGATTTTGGTTGGAGGTAAAACCTGCAGGAAGGGGATCACCAGGACCAGCGTTGGGGGAATCACTCACTTAGAGATTTTATAAATAGAAAACAAGAGCAAAACTATTTTCCTGGTTGTGCAGATGATGTCACACTGCATACACACCTGACTCATCATATTCTCACATCATATTCATGAAAAATTCACCTGAGAAATTTGTACAGAAATTAAACAAAACCCTGAACTCAAAGTCCAAGAACACAAGATTTATCAAGCTCCATGTGGAATCTTTAATGTGAAGATATAATTTGTTTAGTGTTTATAACATAGTGTAAATTTGATATTTGCTGAAAAAAGAACTACTTAAAACCATTTAACCATTTAAAAAACAAGCAGAAGGTGGCAGAGCATCGTGGATCTGTAGCTGTTCAAACCTTCCTGCCAAACAATTGGACTGACAAAACACTGAACGTGTACAGAGAAACTCAGGACACCCCAGATTGCACCCATAACCCCTCACTCGGTGGCCGTGTGGAAAAATACTGTGGTCATAATTCCCAGTGAATAATGAGAACCCCCAGTCATACCTGAGTGGCCGAGATAAGATTTAAAAACAGGAACAGATGGTGTTGCATTTGAACCCACACCCGTCCGTGTGGAAAAGATTATTGTTGTACGAATAACCCTGATGGTGGCGCTGGCTTTGCACCCACACTCTTGTGGAGAATAGTCCTGGTGTATGAATAAACGCTATTGGTGGTGTTGGACTTGAGCCCACACCATTGTGGAGGATAGTCCTGGTGTATGAATAAACCCTATTGGTGGTGTTGGACTTGAGCCCACACCCTTGTGGACTCACCGCTACTGTAGGCGTATGGACTCTCCGCAGATCCGTCCTGTAGACTGTCCAGGATCTCTCCCTTCCCCACATCACTGTCTCCCACCAGCAGGAACTTCAGCAGATAGTCGTAGCTCTTCACTGGGCTGCCCTGAGAGCCCATCCTGCTCACATCAGAGCCACAAGCTCCCTGAAACCTCCGCGAGCGCCCAGATGTTCACCGAGTGTCATAAAACCGAATAAATTCATCCAGAGTCCAACAAGCTCACAACTCGTGCTTGCTTACATTAGCTTCTCCCCACCTTCCTGTTACTGATGAACTTTTATTGAAAGGTTCACACAAACAACAAAACACACTACTTACAAATAAAAAATTCCCTGATATTACTCAATGAATTAAGACATAAAAACTATGCAGGCTTCATTTATAACCTTTAACATCCTGATGCTAGCGGTGTATATTAGCATCAACCGGCCTATACACGCACCAGCTAGCTCGCAAAATAACACGTATTCCTTCGTATTTAAATAATATTTAATCCGTTAACACACCTACACTAAACCCTGCTGGTAATTTTTAAAAATTAAGCGACTGGAACTCACACAGGCTGTTTGTTTGCTAATCGGTTAGCATAAAGTGCTAAGTATTGTTAGTTAGCAAAAGCAATTCACAAACAACACTGCGCGATTAAAATGTTTTACACGAATATTTAAAATACACAACAAGCCGACATTTCCTATCGTTGTTGGCCGATGGGCAAATGAGTTTTAAAAACCTTGAAATATTATATGTTAAATTAACTGGCGTGTTATAGCGATGCTAAGATGCTAACTCACTGTCAGATTAATAAATGCGCGAGATGTTTATTGCAAACCTCTGTCCAGTCGATGACTCGCTGATGGACAGGTTTTCAAATTATTATTATTAATAATATTAATATAATTATTTAAAATGTTAATTCGAAGAATGATAATGTGAACAGCTACATTTGTTCCTTCAGAGCAGGTCAGGTGTCAGGTCCTCTACAGAAGGGTAAACTAGCTTAGCCGCTAATGCTGCTCGCGCTCGTAGTGATCAGTGACTGAAAAAGAACATGGAAAAGTCGGTGCTTTTCAGGGAATAAGTCCAAGGATTCTTCAGTTGAATATTTAAGGAAAATCCCCACAGGTCGCTCCAAAATACCCACACGTTGTATTTGACTTAAGCTAATACATGTCCAGTTTAGGCACGAAAACATCCAAAGCTCCAGTCTGTATCCGTCTCTTCGTCTGCACTGTCAGTTTGTTATGTATCGATTCCATGAGTCGACTCTTTAAACTGATTCTTTTTAAATGGAAAGTTCACTCGGATCTGACTTATTGATCTCTGTTGGTGTAGAACTATAAAGGTATTGGAGTTCCGATGTAGTACATGTCGATTTAAATCAAAAAAATATTTCCGTATAAAACTTGATTTTTTTTTAGTGAATGCGTGAACGTTGAACCGAGTTTTTGTCTCAGCTTTGTGTCTGAATCAGTATGAATCTTCGGGGAAAAAGTGTTCAAATGCACAACATTATATTTTTACAAAGCTGAAATACGTTTTTTTTTTAATAAGCCAAAATACTGAAATGTTTCACGTTCTCGAGGATGGCACGGCAGGGAACTGCTTTGGACTTGAAAGAGTCGATTCTGAAATGAACCGAGTGTGATGATTTGACTCACTGAAACAAGCTTCAATTTCCAGCACAACTGTTATGACTGAAAAACAAAATTAAATTACATTTAAAAATAAAAAACCCAGACACACACATTAAATATCATATTGGCAGGCATTCAGGCCAACAGGCCAATACAGTAATGTAGACAGGATGGTTTTCCAGCAAATATCAAAAACACACCCAAAAGAGACATTGCAATCTCGATTCCAGTTAGTAGCAACAAGAAAATAAAATAAAAAAAAAAGTAAACTCAAAATGAAAACATGAATTCGGTCTCACAACACTGTCTCAATGTTATTATATCCAATTAATTTCATTAAATCCTAAACAAATAAATGGTGAAATAAATTTAGCTGTATTCACCAACACCAAACACACAGAGAGGGGTGACGGGAGAGTAGGGGAGAAGCAGAAGAGGGGTGATTTCTTCACTTCTGGTAGGTTGGATTTTGACTTTTGTATAACAGTCTACTTGGTGGGGCAGTGGTGACCTAGTGGTATAGTGTGCTGGATCGCTGATCCTAAGGTTGGGGTTTCGAGTCCCACTCTCCACAAGGTTGTCACTGTCCCCCCAGTGCAGCTAACTGGGTTATCAAAGGCGGGCCATGTCTCTCACTGTCTATGGTGAGAGGCATGTAAAAGAACCATTGTTGACTTTCGTAAAGAGTAGCTGCAAAGCCGTCAGCATTTTTCTGTCCTTTGTTAAAAGGTTGTGTCAGGAAGGGCATCCGACGTAAAAACCTATGCCAAATCAGATGATTCGCAGTGGCGACCCCTGATAAAGGGGAAAAGCCGAAAGGAAATCTCTATAACAGTCTACTTGCTTTAGTCGTTCTTGGTCGTTGTCACTTATACCGCCATTTCACATGAGCACGGCAGACTGACGAAAGCAAAAATTTTGTCATCCGCAAACGGTCCGCAATTATTCCCTCATCTTCCATGTCAGTCCGTGTGATTCTGTAGTTATTCCTCAAGTCTTCCTCCACTTCCGTATGCTTCCGGCAGGCCAAAATATTCCGTGAACGTGCTTTTGAACTTTTGAACTAGCCAAGCTCACATCCATCATGGACAACAGCTCTCACCCACTGCACCAGACTGTAGAGGAGCTGAGCAGCTCCTTCAGTGGATGACTGAGACATCCTCAGTGCAGAAAGGAGTGCTACCGCAGGTCTTTCATCCCCACCACTGTCAGACTGTACAACGCCACTTTGTAACTGTCTGTGAAAAAAAAAGATTATGTGCAATAAAACCCATGCACTTTTATCAACCAAATCTACCCCACTGACTCTGAACCATATCAATCCATCTACTAGTCCTTCTCAAAAAATTAGCATATTGTGATAAAGTTCATAATTTTCTGTAATGTACTGATAAAAATTAAACTTTCATATATTTTAGATTCATTGCACACCAACTGAAATATTTCATGTCTTTTATTGTTTTAATACTGATGATTTTGGCATACAGCTCATGAAAACCCAAAATTCCTATCCCAAAAAAAAAATTAGCATATTTCATCCGACCAATAAAAAAAGTGCTTTTAATACAAAAAAAGTCAACCTTCAAATAATTATGTTGTTATGCACTCAAGACTTGGTCGGGAATCCTTTTGCAGAAATGACTGCTTCAATGCGGCATGGCATGGAGGCAATCAGCCTGTGGCACTGCTGAGGTGTTGTGGAGGCCCAGGATGCTTCGATAGCAGCCTTAACCTCATCCACAGTGTTGGGTCTGGTGTCTCTCAACTTTCTCTTCACAATATCCCACAGATTCTCTATGGGCTTCAGGTCAGGAGAGTTGGCAGGCCAATTGAGCACAGTAGTACCATGGGCAGTAAACCATTTCCCAGTGGTTTTGGCACTATGAGCAGGTGCCAGGTCGTGCTGAAAAATGAAATCTTCATCTCCATAAAGCTTTTCAGCAGATGGAAGCATGAAGTGCTCCAAAATCTCCTGATAGCTAGCTGCATTGACCCTGCTCTTGATAAAACACAGTGGACCAACACCAGCAGCTGACATGGCACCCCAGACCATCACTGACTGTGGGTACTTGACACTGGACTTCAGGCATTTTGGCATTTCCTTCTCCCCAGTCTTCCTCCAGACTCTGGCACTTTGATTTCCGAATTAAATGCAAAATTTGCTTTCATCCGAAAAAAGTACTTTGGACCACTGAGCAACAGTCCAGTGCTGCTTCTCTGTAGCCCAGGTCAGGCGCTTCTACGGCTGTTTCTGGTTCAAAAGTGGCTTGACCTGGGGAATGCGGCACCTGTAGCCCATTTCCTGCACACGCTTGTGCACGGTGGCTCTGGATGTTTCTACTCCAGACTCAGTCCACTGCTTCCACAGGTCCCCCAAGGTCTGGAATCGGCCCTTCTTTCACTTTTTCCTTACCACAGACGTCCCACTGAGGTGCCTTGATACAACACTCTGGGAACAGCCTATTCGCTCAGAGATTTCTTTCTGTGTCTTATCCTCTTGCTTGAGGGTGTCGATGATGGCCTTCTGGACAGCAGTCAGGTCGGCAGTCTTACCCATGATTGCGGTTTTGAGTAATGAACCAGGCTGGGAGTTTTTAAAAGCCTCAGGAATCTTTTGCAGGTGTTTAGAGTTAATTGGTTGATTCAGATGATTAGGTTAATAGCTCGGTTAGAGTACCTTTTCATGATATCCTAATTTTTTGAGGTAGGAATTTTGGGTTTTCATGAGCTGTATGCCAAAATCATCAGTATTAAAACAATAAAAGACCTGAAATATTTCAGTTGGTGTGCAATGAATCTAAAATATATGAAAGTTTATTTTTTATCAGTCCATTACAGAATATAATTAACTTTATCACAATATGTTAATTTTTTGAGGAGTAGTACTCTGCCCTCAGATACATGTACACTTGTATATCAGCCAGTCTACAAAGTTTTTTATTGTATATTACTTTTATACTATTATGTATCTATTTATTTACTTATATAATATATATGTATATGTGTGTGTGTGTGTGTGTGTGTGCGTGTGTGTGTGTATTATGTGTGTATAATATATAATTTTTATTTTGAGGGCAGTGGTGGTCTAGTGGATAGGGCGCAGGATCGCTGATCCTAAGGTTGGAGTTCGAGTCCCCACAGGGTTGTCACTGTCCCCCCAGTGCGGCTCACTGGGTTATCAAAGGCGGGCAATGTCTCTCACTGTCTATGGTGAGAGGCATATAAAAGAACCATTGCTGGCTTTCGTAAAGAGTAGGCTGCAAAGCCGTCAGCGTGTTTCTGTCCCTTGCGAAAAGGGTTGTGACTGGAAGGGCATCCAACCTAAAAACCTATGCCAAATCAAATGTGCGAATCAGATGATTCGCTGTGGCGACTCCTGGGGAAAAAGCCGAAAGGAAGAAAGAAATAATTTCAATTTTATATTTTATTGTTCTGTTCTAATTAACTCAAGGATGTTACACCTTTCTAAGCTATTTTGCACCCCTCACTGATGGTACTTCAAGAGCCTGTAACAGTGAATTTCTCCATTGTGAGATTAATAAATCTGTATCTTATCTTATCTTTCAGCAGCATTTGACACAGTCAACCACAAGACTCTCTTGTCCACCTTTAGAAGTCTAGACGTTTGTGGTGTAGTATGACCGTGGTTTGCTTCCTATCTGGAAGGTCACTCATATGAGGTTACATGAAAGGGATCCACATCCTCTCCATGCTGAATCTCCACTGGTGGTCCCCAGGGTTCAGTTGTTGGTCCACTTCTGTTTTCTCTTTATACGAAGTTCCTTGGTGGTGTCATATTCTGACATAGGTTCTCATACAGCATTTTTATGGTTTCACCCAAATGAGGATGGTTTCCCTTTTGGGCCTGGTTCCTCTCAAGGTTTCTTCCTTGCAACTACTGAGGGAATTTGTCCTTGCCATCGTCTTGCTCTTTAGGGATATGTAGGGGTTATAGGAAATGTTTAAATTCCTTTATACTTTGTAAACTACTACTTTCACAGTTTTACTGTGTAAAGCAGATTTGTAACAACGTCAGTTGTAAAACGCACCATACAAATAAAACTGAACTGAACTCATACCACTGCTATACAGATGACACCACTTGTTCTCTCTTTTCCTCCCGCAGATACTGATGTTTCTGCCCGGATCTCGGTATGCCTGGCAAGTATCCCCTCATGGATGGCGGCACACCAACTGATGCTTAATCCCAGCAAGACTGAATTGCTGATAATCCCATCTGACTCATACCCACATCAAGATCTTGCAATCTCCTTGGACAATGCTGTGATCTCTTCTTCAGGCACTGCACGAAGCCTTGAAGTAACCATAGATAAGTGCCTGTCCTTCTCTTCTGATATAACTAATCTTTCTTGATTGTGTTGATTTCTTCTCTCTAATATCTGAAGGATTCATCCATTTCTTTCCAGGAAGGCAACTCAAATACTTGTTCAATCCCTTGCCATCTCAAGACTAAATTACAGCAACTCACTCCTGGCAGGTCAACCTTTAAGCGCTATTTGACCTCTGCAAATGATCCAGAATGCAGCTGCATGGCTTGTTTTCAACCTTCCCAAATTTTCTCACACCACACCACTGCTACAATGTGTCCACTAGGTTCCTGTACCTGCTCACATTCAATTTAAAACACTAATGCTTGCCTACAAAACCAAAAATGGACCTGCACTGCCCTACCTCAAAGCACTTCTCACACTTCGCGACGTTCTCTCAGATCCTCCAGCATTAATCCCTCCATCTACCAAAAGACAATGGAAAAATGTATCTAAACTCTTCTCTGTTCTGTCGACAAGGTGGTGAAATGTACTTTCTCTGAACATCCGGACAGCTGAGTCACTCGGTATCTTCAAACGACAGCTGAAAACTTACCTTTTTCAGCAGTACTTTAGATTAAGGACAATACAACACCCCCCCACACACACACACACACACACACAACACCTACCTTCAGAGTTTGACTGACAGTATACTTAGTCTGTATCTAACAAACCAGTACAATATATTCAGTGATAGAGACTTTAAAGCTCTTCTGTATGCTCTGGATAAGAGCGTCTGCTAAATACTGGAAATCTAATTATATGAGAGAGAGAGAGAGAGAGAGAGAGAGAGAGAGAGAGAGAGAGAACTGAAAAAAAGAGCTTGAAGGTAGACAAATCGCACAAAATTGAATAGACCCAGTAATTATAGTATAGTATAGTACTTCTGCTTCTTCCGGGGTCAAGTCGGTTATCTCTAAGGGAGAGCCCCGCCACTCGGCAAAGGAAGCTCATTTCAGCCGCTTGTATCCGCGACCTTATTCTTTCGGTCACTACCCAAAGCTCATGAGCATAAGTAAGGGTTGGAATGTAGATTGACTAGTAGATTGAGATCTTTGCCTTTGTGGCTCAGCTCAGAAGTGGGACATAGAGAGGACTGAAGAGAGTAAACAGGAGTACAGGGAGACACAGCGTAAGGCAAAGGTAGTGGTGTCAAAGGCAAAACAGAGGGCGTATGATTACTTGTATGATAGGTTGGACAGTAAGGAGGGAGAAAATGATTTATACAGGTTGGCACAGCAGAGAAATAGAGATGAGAAAGACATGCATCAAGTTAGAGTGATTAAGGACAAAGAAATGTATTGACTGATGACAGAAGTGTGCTGGGAAGATGGAAAGAGTACTTTGAAGAGCTGATGAATGAGGAAAATGAGAGAGAAAAGAGAAGAATAGGTGACCGTTGAGGACCAGGGAGTAGCAAAGATTAGTAAGGGTGAAGTGAGGAGGGCATTGAAGAGGATGAAGAGTGGAAAGGCAAAGAAAATCTAGAAAGGTGGAGTTATGCCCTGGAAAGGAGAGGAATGAAGGTTAGAGGAATGAATACATGTGTGTGAACGAGAAGGACCCAAGAGATAGGTGAGGTTACAGGGATCAGAGATAAAGAAGGTGAAGGATTTTAAGTACAGACGTTCCCCAACTTACATTTTTGTTTGGTTCCGGACGGCCGAACGTAAGTTAAAAAAAAAATGTAAGTTGTTACTGTATGTTCCAGTGACGTATGACGTTCATACTGTACTATACATCCATAAATACCATTACCATATCTCAAAACAACCCTAAATCAACTATTATAAACATAACATTGTAAAATAATATCAAATCATCTTCTTTTCCTTTCGGCTGTTCCCTTCAGGGGTCGCCACAGCAAATGATCTGCCTCCATCTCTCCCTATCCTCTGCATCTTCTACTCTTACCCCAACGACCTTCATGTCCGCCTTCACCACATCCATAAATCTTCTCTTTGGTCTTCCTCTGGGCCTTCTGCCTGGTAGTTCCAACCTCAGCATCCTACTACCAATATACTCACTATCCCTCCTCTGTACATGTCCAAACCATCTCAATCTAGCCTCTCTGACTTTGTCTCCAAAACATCTAACATGTGCTGTCCCTCTGATGTACTCATTTCTGATCCTATCCATCCTCGTTACTCCCAAAGAGAACCTCAACATTTTCATCTCTGCTACCTCCAACTCTGACTCCTGTCTTTTCCCCAGGGCCACTGGCTCTAAACCATACAACATCGCTGGCCTCATTTTACCGTCTTGTACACTTTTCCCTTCATTCTTGCCGATACTCTTTTATCACACATCACACCGGACACTTTTCTCCATCCATTCCAACCTGCCTGCACGCGCTTCTTCACGTCTTTTCCACACTCTCCATTGCTCTGGATTGTTGAGCCCAAGTACTTAAAATCCTCCACCTTCTTTATCTCTGCCCCCTGTAACCTCATCGTTCCTCTTGGGTCCTTGCTGTTCACACACATGTATTCTGTCTTACTGAGACTAACCTTCATTCCCCTCCCTTCCAGGGCATACCTCCACCTCTCTAGATTTTCCTCCACTTGTTCTCTGCTCTCACGACAGATCACGATGTCATCTGCAAACATGGAGATTCTTGTCTAACCTCGTCTGTCAGCCTGTCCATCATCATAGCAAACAAGAAGGGGCTCAGAGCTGACCCTTGATGCAGTCCCACCTCCACCTTGAACTCTTCTGTCACACCAACAGCACACCTCACCACTGTCTTACATCTCTCATACATGTCCTGCACCACTCTAACATACTTCTCTGACACTCCAGACTTCCTCATACAATACCACAGTTCTTCTCTCGGCACCCTGTCATATGCTTTCTCCAGATCCACAAAGGCACAATGCAGCTCCTGCAGGTCCTTCTGACCTTCTCTGTACTTCTCTATTAACATCCTCAAAGCAAACACTGCATCTGTGGTGCTCTTTCTTGGCATGAAACCAAACTGTTGTTCACAAATGCTGACCTCTGCCCTTAGTCTAGCTTCCACTATTCTTTTCCATAACTTCATTGTATGGCTCATCAACTTTATCCCTCTGTAGTTGCCACAACTCTGTACATCTCCCTTGTTCTTAAAAATGGGCACAAGCACACTTCTCCTCCATTCCTCAGGCATCTGCTCACTTTCTAAGACCTTGTTGAATATTCTTGTGAGAAAATCTATTGCTACCTCCCCTAGACACTTCCATACCTCAACTGGTATGTCATCAGGGCCAACTGCCTTTCCACTCTTCATCTTCTTCAATGCCCTCCTCACTTCTCCCTTACTAATCTTTGCTACTTCCTGATCCTCAACGGTCACCTATTCTACTTTTTTCTCTCATTTTCCTCATTCATCAGCTCTTCAAAGTACTCTTTCCATCTTCCCAGCACACTCCTGTCATCAGTCAATACATTTCCCTCTCTGTCCTTTATCACTCTAACTTGCTGCACATCTTTCCCATCTCTATTTATCTGCTGTGCTAACCTGTATAAATCATTTTCTCCCTCCTTAGTGTCCAACCTATCATACAAGTCATCATACGCCCTCTGTTTGGCCTTTGACACCGCTACCTTCGCCTTACGCTGTCTCCCTGTACTCCTGTTTACTCTCTTCGGTCCTCTCTGTGTCCCACTTCTTCTTGGCTAACCTCTTCTTTTGTACACACTCCTGCACTTCCTCATTCCACCACCAAGTTTCCTTATCTACTTTCCTTCCAGAGGACACACCAAGTACTCTCCTACCGGTCTTCCTGATCACATTGGCTGTGGTTGTCCAGTCATCGGGAAGCATTTCCTGACCACCCAAAGCCTGTTTCAACTCCTCCTTGAAGACAACACGACACTCTTCCTTTTTCAACTTCCACCACTTTGTCTTCTGCTCTGCCTTTGCCTTTTTCACCTTTCTCACCATCAGCGTCATCCTGCACACCACCATTCTATGCTGTTTGGCAACACTCGCACCCACTACTACTTTGCAGTCACCGACTTCCTTGAAATTACATCGCCTACACAAGATGTAGTCTACCTGTGTGCTCCTACCTCCGCTTTCATAAGTCACCCTATGCTCCTGTATCTTCTTGAAGAAAGTATTCACCACAGCCATTTCCATCCTTTTTGCAAAATCGAGCAACAGCTGTCCTTCTGTGTTCCTGTCCTGGATACCAAACCTGCCCATCACTTCCTCGTTCCCTCTGTTGCCTGCACCAACATGTCCATTGAAGTCTGCCCCAATGACCACTCTTTCACCTCTGGGGGTACTCTGCATCACTTCATCTAACTCACTCCAGAATCTCTCCTTCTCTTCTAGCTCACATCCTGCCTGTGGGGCATAAGCACTAACAACATTGACCATCACGCCTTCAATTTCTAACTTGAGACTCATCACTCTGTCTGATACTCTTTTCACATCTAGAACATTCCTGACAAACCCCTCCTTCAAGATAACTCCTACTCCATTTCTCATTTCCCATCCACACCATGATAAAACAGCTTAAACCCTGCTCCTAAGCTTCTAGCCTTGCTACCTTTCCACCTGGTCTCCTGAACACACAGTATGTCTACCTTCCTCCTCTGCATCATGTCAGCCAGCTCTCTATCTTTTCCTTGCATAGTTCCAACATTCAAAGGTACCTACTCTCAGTCCTAGGCTCACGCATTTCCTCTTCTCTCTCTGCCTACGGACACACCTCCCGCCTCTCCTTCTTCGACCAACAGTAGTCCATTTCCCATCAGCACCCTGTTGGTTGACAGCACTGATGGCGGTCATTCTTAACCCGGGCCTCGACCGGTCCGGTATGAATTTTGTTTTGATCATTTGCATTTTTAATGTGGCAGAAGTTTCACGGCGGATGCCCTTCCTGTCGCAACCCTCCTGCATTTATCCGGGCTTGGGACCGGCATGAGGGGGAGAGACACTGGTTAGTGTGTCGTCGTCTCCCCCCCCCCCCCCCCCCCCCGCCTCATGGCTGCATTGTAAAATAACATAAAATAATATCAACATTAATTTCAAAAAAATTAAATTCAAGCAAAATAATTTCAAATAGATACATTTTAATCAAATTCACTCATCAAATATCAAATACAGTATCAAATATAACCTTTAACATTCTCTATGATGCGATCTTTCTGCTTGTAAATAGTTCCGATGGTCGACGGATGGTCACTTTACACGAAGCTTAAAACTGCCAATCAACGCTTACAATATGTGAGGCGCTCCACCGAAAGTAGTTCACTTGCTTGTGCTTGAGACAAAGCGCGAATTATACGGACTTCTGGTCTTTCAACTGAGCAAGGGCACTGTTGAATACTTGTTTAGTACTCAGCTCGAACTGATGTGAATCACCAGCAGAGCAGAGAGTTCTCTTTCTTTTCTGGATTCGGGTTTTCATTTATTTTACAACTCTCTCTGCTTAACTATGAAAGGTAGATCGCGCCGATCTGAGCAGATCGTTAATTCAGTCTTGTGAAAACCGGAAATTCCGGCATATGCCAGAAAACGTAAACCCATGCTAGTAGGCTTACGCTTCTGACCAATCATATTTGCTTAGGGTTACAAAAGTCCGCAAAACAGTGTAAACACAAAGATCACAGAGACGACATCTTAACACAAGGGTAACATGCACTACTGAACTGGGAAGAAGGAGGGGCACGTCTGTCGTTTGTAAACAATGGATGCAGCGTCATTATGTCATTGCATCATTATGTCAGCATACTACGTAGGTACGTCTTGTACTACAAAGCGCACGCTAAACTCAAAATTTGACATAATTTTTTTTCTTTTGGGAAAAAAACCCATAAAATCGAGGGGGAAAAAAAAAAAAAAAAAAACTAAAACGAATGAACGTAAGTCGGGGAGCGTAAGTCTCCATTGCTCTGGATTGTGTTGAAAAAAGGTGAAGAAGTGTGTGCAGACAGGTTGGAATAGTTAAAGAAAAGTGTCCAGTGTGATGTGTGATAGGAAGGTATCGGCAAGAATGAAAGGAAAAGTGTACAGGATGGTGTTGAGGCCAGCAATGTTGTATGGTTTAGAAACAGTGACATGGAGAAAAGACAGGAGGCAGAACTGAAGGTAGCAGAGATGAAAATGTTGAGGTTCTCTTTGGGAGTAACGAGGATGGATAGGATCAGGAATGAGTACATCAGCGGGACAGCACATGTAAGAGGTTTTGGAGACAAAGTCAGAGAGGCTAGATTGGGAGGGTTGCACATGTACAGAGGAGGGATAGTGAATATATTGGTAGTAGGATGCTGAGGTTGGAACTACCAGGCAGAAGGCCTAGGAAGACCAAAGAGAAGATTTATGGATGTGGTGAAGGAGGATATGAAGGTAGTTGGAGTAAGAGTAGAAGATGCAGAGGATAGGGTGAGATGATTTGGCAGATTCATTTGCTGTGGCAACCCCTGAAGGGAACAGCCGAAAGAAACCGAAGAAGAAGAAGCCTTGAGGCTCAGCCCCTTCTTCACCACGATGGACCGGTGCAGGCTCCGTTTAACAGCAGAGGCTGCAGCGATCCCTCTGTCGATCTCCTGCTCCATCCTTCCCTCACTCATGAACAAGACCCCAAGATACTTAGACTTAGACACTTGGGGCAGGACCTCATTCCCGACCAGGAGGGTGCATTCCACCCTTGTCCGACTGAGAACCATGGCCTCAAACTCGGACGTGCTGATTTTCATCTCTGCCGCCTCGCACTCGACTGCAAATCGCTACAATGAGAGCTGGAGGTCCTGGCCCGATGAAGCTAAAAGGACAGCATCATCCACAAAAAGCAGAGACAAGATCCGATGGCCACCAAACCAGAACCCCTCAACGCCTCGGCTGCGCCTAGACATTCTGTCCATAAAAATTATGAACAGAATCTGTGACAAAACGACAGCCTTGGCAGACTCCAACCCTCACCAGAAACAAATTCGACCTGTTGTTACTAATACAGACCAAATTCTGGCTCTGGTGATACAGCGATCGAATGGCCCATAGCAATGGGTCAGAAACGCCATACTCCCAGAGCACGCCCCCACAAGATACCCTGAGGGACATGTTTGAAAGCCTTCACCAAATTCACAAAACATATGTGGACAGATTGGGCAAACTCCCATGCTCCCTCCAAGATCCTGCGGATCGTATAGAGTTGGTCAAGAGTGCTACGGCCAGGACAAAAACCACAATGTTCCTCCTGAATCCAAGGTTCGACTCTTGGTCGGATCCTCCTCTCCAGTACCCCTGTATAGACCTTCCCGGGTAGGCTGAGGAGTGTGATTCCCCGATAATTGGAACACACCCTCTGATCCCCCTTCTTAAAAAGGGGGACTACCACCCCGGTTTGCCAATCCAGAGGTACAGCCCCCGATGACCACGTGATGTTGCAGAGACATGTCAACCAAGACAGTCCTCCAGCATCCCGAGCCCTGAGATATTCAGGGCGGATCTCATCCACCTCCGGAGCCTGACCACCAAGGAGCTTTTTGACTACCTCAGTGACCTCCACTCCAGTGATGGGAAGACCCCCGCCCAAACCCCCAGGGTCTTCCTCCTCCACGAAGAAGGGCATGTTGGTGGGATTGAGGTCCGTGTGTAATTATAGTAATAATTATTAAACCCAAACAACACAAATGCATGTCAATTAAATTTTCAGCTTCATTTATTATGCATGATTTTTATTATTTATAAATATAGGAATATTGATCTGACGTAAGACTACAAAATAACAACAACGCCACACTGAGTTCCTTCCTCGTTTGTGTCAGCTCCCCAGCGCTTTTCACATGACAGCTGGAGAGGGTTAAGAGGCCAGTAAGAGATCAGAGGTCACCCGGAACATTAAAGCACAAACATACCCCCACTTTCCTGAGGAGAGATTAAAAATGCAAATTGCTGTATCAAGTCTTTGTGCTTGGAATGAAAAACGTGAGGATCTCATGGGACGAGAAAGGACATCTGGAGGGCTATTAAAACACACACACACACACACACACACACACACACACACACACACACACACACACACACACACTAATCTGTCCAGAGTGAATAACTCTCACATCGACAGACCAATAGCTGTAGAGTGCTGTAGAGACAGACAGGGAGAGAGACAGATGATGGACAGATAGATAATAGAGAGAAAGAGACACAGATACAGGATATAGGAAAGATAGATAGATGGATCAATAGAGAGAATGACAGATACAGAGAGACAGAACGATGATGGATTGATAGAAATAAACCGGCAGCAAAAATCTTGCAGAAATAAAATCTCAAACAGATGCAGCATTCTTCAACTCGTAATCTCTCTCTCTCTCTCTCTCTCTCTCTCTCTCTCTCTCACACACACACACACACATACACCCATGTAAATAAACACTAATTCTAATTCTAAGATGAACAGAGTAGTTGTGTAAGCGCTTTATAAAAGAGAATATATGAATGAGAGTGGAATTAATGCTGCGGTGATTAAAACGTATAATCAGTTTTATTAATACACTAAAAGACATGATGAACACAGTGATGGAGATAAGTCAATGACATGGCACGAGTCAAGAATAAAGGAGGAGCAGGTGATGGTTTAAGGTCCAAATGAATCATTTACAAATAATTTGGTCTGTTTAAATGAATTACTCAGATCAATGAATCAGTCCTTATGTTCATCTGATCCTGATGACCATCATCTACACACCCCGACATCATCATCATCATCATCATCATCATCATTATTATTTCAGATTGTTATATTTGTATTACATCTTACTTGAAATACAACACCTTTTGTCTTCAGAAAAATACATGTCATGTAAAAATAAAGTATAAATAATCAGACATTAATCAATAGGATGTTACGAATCATCGTGATCAGAGCTCTTGATTTTTGTTCCTATTTATTAAGACTAGGATTAAAGTATAAATCAATGGTGCTGAGTGCGAAATACCGGACTGCGAGAGAAAGTTCCCTGAGGAACACCAACGCCGCCGATCCCCTTATACACAATAAGCACAGGAACTGAGCGTGTCATCAGGCTGGTCGTGGGGTCACAGGGTGATGGGGGGTGTGGTCTCAGCTGTGGTTTACTCAGTCTTGGTGATTTTCTGTCTCCAGGGGTAGATAAGCTCTCCTACAAAAAGTTTCTTACACAAAGCAAGCCATGAGTCCTGGGACGAACAGCCGGACGTCTCGATGCGGTAACACTGTAGCACCGAACTATACTGCAGAGGGTTAATCTGCACATGCACACACACACACACACACACACACACACACACACACACACACACACATTATCTAATGACTGATAGATAAATAGAGAGATATAACACACAGGTACATGAAGCTGTAGAAGCAAGTAAGGAGCAGTGTGAACACTCAAAGTGAATTTACCTCCATCAGCAGGTGAAGTCGGGAACCGGGCTCTTCATGCAGCACACAGAATTTCACTCCCTCTGAAATACATACGCACATACACACAGACACACACACGCACACACATTAATTTGACTCCAGTGTCGTCCAGTACCGTCCTTATTAATGAATAAATATTAATGTAAATACATCATATGAATTACCAAAAGTATAGTACGCATTAACAAAACAAATGAAATCAGAAATAAGTGTATAATAAGCATAGATGTGTGCAAATAAACATTAGTGAAAAAAAAAAAGAGAAATTAATACTAAAGTCGTGCAAAGATTATTAATGAGAAAAAAAATAAATCTGTTCATAATTAACAATCATAAATGTACAATGAATATTAATGAGTGTACAATCAACATAAACGCATGTATAATAAAAATTAGTGTGTTGTGAATATTAATGTGTGTAATTAATAATAGTATGGAGTTTATTATGATCAGTATAAATGTAATGATTGTATAATAAATAGGAATGAGTATTATTATTGTAGTGTATATTTTGTGAAGAGGAGCTGCATAGCCGTCAGGCATAGCGTGTCTCTGTCCCTTGCTAAAGGGTCAGGAAGGGCATCCGACGTAAAAACCCATGAACCAAATCAAACATGCAAATCAGATGATTCACTGTGGAGACCCCTGAAAAAGGAAAAAAGCCAAAAGAAGAAGAGGAGGTGTATATTGAATATTTACGAGTGTATAATTAATATTCAATAGTGCATGTTATTGTGCCTGGCTCATTGGTTGAGGTTCTCGGTTACCAATCAGCAGGTTGAGGGCTCAAGCCCCAGCTTGATTAGGCTGCCATTGCTGGGCCCTTAAGCCTTTCTGCCCCCGGACCATCCCTGAACCTGCACCCTGACTCCAATTTCTTAATAAACTGGGCTCAGTGAAGAAAAACCTGTCACTGTGTTCTTTTACAGGCCATACGTGGCAAATCTAATGAATGCTACTGAAAGCATGATGAATATTAATAAGAATTTATTCGTGCACATTGCTGAGCCCCAAACAGTAAAAATTCAGTCTGGTGGGAAAGTAAATAAAACACATTTATTGTATTATATTATATGACCGCATCCTGAAAACTTGTTGCAAAGGAAATAAATAATAATAATTAAAAAAACAGGCTGAATTTTTGGCTGAATCAATAATTTTAGTTGCAAATTAAACTTAAATATTAAATGCGAGCCATCAGTATGTAATAAATCTGTGAGTTACACTGTCCTTTATAATTATTGCCATCTTTGGTGAAGCTGTGTTAAAAGCCTTAAAATAAATTACATTTTTATTGCAGAAGCTCCTCTCACACTGAAAATCATAGAAAAATGTAACCTTCAACTCTACTCAATTTTAAGGGGAGAAAAAAAAAAATTTGAAAAATCTAAGAAATCACCTGTTCCACAATTATTGACACCCCTAACAATTCCTGGGAAAGGAATGTAATTGAAGTATTTGTGTCATTTCTACAGGAGTTTAGAGAGTTAATCAGCGTATCTGGGAACATTTAATTTGTAATTCATCACTTCCTGTTTCCCTGGAGAATAAATATGACGTGACACAGAGGCTATTTCTCTTATCCTCTCTTCAACATGGGAAACACAAAGGAAAACACCATTCGAGTGAGGCAGGTGTGTGTGACCGAGTCAGACAACAGCTACAAGCACATAGCCCCTGACCCGCACCTGCCCATATCTACTGTCAGAGGAATCATTAAGAGGTTTAAAACAACCAGAACAGTGGTAAACAAGCCCGAACAAGGACGTGAGGTTATTTCACGTACACAGAGGAGGGTAAGAGAAAAAAAGGTTCTCCAAAGCTCACTGTTACAGAATCGCAACAAATGGGAGCATCACAGGGTCACAAAGTCTCCAAAACAACCATCATGCACCATCTGCATGCCAACAAGCTGTTTGTGAGGCATGCAGGGAAAAAAACCCTTTTTATCATCCACAATCAAACACAATCTCGAGTTCACCAAGTGGTACTGGGACCATGTGCTTTGGTCAGAGGAGACCAAGATAGAGCTTTTTGGCAACAAAAAAGTGGGTCTGGCAGAACACAAAAGATGAGAATGCAGAAAAGCACCTCATGCCCACTGTGAAGTTTGGGGGAAGATCAGTGATGCTGTGACCTGTTTTTCTTGCAGAGGCCCTGCGAACCATGTGCATGGAATCATGAACACTTTTAAATACCATGACTTTTTAAACCAAAAACTGGTGGTTTCTGCCGGAAAGTTGAAGGGGAGTTATCACTGGGTCATCCAGCAAGATAATGACCCTAAACATGTGCCCAAACCTACACAGAAATGATTCCACAGACACAGAATGAAACCCCATTGTGAACTCAGTGGAGTGGAGCTGAAGGAGAGGACCAGGTTGCTGGATGATTTAGAGAGACTGTGCAGAGATGAACAGTCCAAGATCTCTCTTTCTGTATTGGATAATACTGTATTGTATTGGATCTATACATTGGAGTAGAAGATAAGGTGCTGTTTTTGGTAAAAGGTGGTTGTAAAAAAATTAATATCAGACAGATAATAACTGTGTCACACATGATTTGATATAAAATAAATAATTCTTAAATGTGGGATTTTTCTCCTACTGAATAAATGTACCGGAATTGAATTAAAGATGGGATTTTCCTCTCAAGCCCCCCCATTGTGGTCCGATATTACTGAGGAAAAAATAAATAAATAAATATAAAAAAAAAAAACCCACAATACTGAATTTATTCGAGGCTAAAGAACATGTCTTCACCAGGGGTGCCAATAATTATGGAGGGCAGTGTAGGTGTTAAAGGCCGTGCTGAGGAGGAATGGAAATATTGTGCTTTTGTGAATAAACACAGGTCTTTAACCTGAGAGGTAGCACCATGTGTGCAGATGTTTTGAAGTTGGCAAGCCTCACCAGCAAGTCTGTATGGCCTGCAGATGCGCAGCCCCAGAGCAAACAGAGGGAAGGAGTTGATGAAGTCGACGCTGAGGTGGATCAGGCCCTGGAACATCACCACTACCAACCGCAGCTACAACACACATCGGAACACCACCAGCACTTATAAAACATCAACGCTTTCTGAATGAAACATGCATTTCCTCCTGCATCAATCTGATTCCCTCACCAGAGTAAAGACCAGGTAATACAGCGCCGTGGTGGGGAGCAAAAACAACAGGATGGTGAAGAGCAGAGTCCCGAGAAACAACTGCACAATAATAAAAAATAAAAAAAACACAATAAAATACAATCTGATACAGAAACATGTTTTAAACCGTTCATGTGTAGGGTCCCCGTGAATCAAACGTCACTATAGAAACGATAACAGACCAAGAACAAATAAGCGTGAATGATGCGTTTCAGTCTCACTTGGTCCAGGTCGTAGGAGCAGGAGTCCACACGCTGTCTCAGGACGTTCCACTTTTTCCCACGGAAAAGCCTCCAGAGTGACGATAAGCCATAGATCTTCAAACAGTACAGCCTTGAGAGAGACACAACTCACTGAATATCCTCCTAATTTCAGAGCAGGTCTGAATTCCACTCTTTCGTCCATTCACTGAACCGCTTAATCCTACTAGGAGCCTCTCTCAGCCACCTCTGGGTGAAGATGGGTTCCAACCAAACAGGTCGATTCACCATCACAAGGCTAACACACACACACACACAACAATTTACACTCACACTTGCATCAAGGTACAATTTAGAACAGCCAATTAGCCCAATGTGTATGTCGTTGGACTGCTGAAGGAAACCTGTGTACCTGGAGGAAACCCACATAAAGCAAGGGGGAAGAAAAAAACAGAAGAAACCTTACTGTGCTTGGGACTTGATCCCAGGTTCTTTCTGCTGTGAGGAGGACGTGCTAACCACTTCACCGCCATACCACTCTGGATCTGAGCCCCTTAAATCCTCAGTAATATTTTAATCATTTATAATTCATAATCAGCCCCAAACCCTTAGTCCTGGCATATGCACCGCCCAGCCACTGCTCGTTCAGTTCCAGTTACACACATCATTACAGATGAATTACTGCACAGTGATGTGATTAAACAAAACTATATTCAGTATGATAAGACATACTGTATTTAGAAAAGATTTTCTGTATGGCTCGTTTAATGTCCTCGTTGCCCAAAACACACAAGCCGGTCACAATTATTTACTATTAAACAAATCCTGCAGTGACTTTTACTTTGAATTTATCCTGGCCTACCCAAATGTTGACATCCGGGGTGGGGTGGGATGGTACTGCCTCCTGGTGGAATATCACAATAAAACTTTCCTATTGTTCATGTTGGTTAAAGGAGCAACTCTGGTATAAAATGAGAGAAAAATCCTAAAAATTAATCACCAGCGATATACAAGCGATCCTGCCTTGATTAATTAAGCCTCCGACACTTCTGGAAAACATTACACATGTTTCACAGTTGTTCAACCAATCTATTATCATATATTATTACTATATAGTAATATTATATTACTATTATTTATATATTTATGATTTTTATTTTTATGTATTATATTTTATTATTATTGTTATTGTTATTATTATATATTATCTATTATTACATTTTATATTATTAATACTGTGTGTGTATGTGTATATATATATATATACACACACACATACACACACCGTAATCCCCCTTATTTCGCGATTTAATGGGGACCAGCCCTCTCCGCGATATGCGAAAAACTGCGAAATAACTTCTGCCACTTCTTAAGGGCACCCACCCACCTATTATATTATATAAAATTTATATAGAAGTTAATTTTAAAGTGTTTTATGCATGTTAAATGTCATACAGGCAACATGTATTAATATATAAATAAATTATACACCTTATAATCACAATAAATATATATATAAATACTGTATAACAAACCTTATAAATAACAAATCCACAGACACCTCAAAGAGGAGAATCACTGGCAGCACTGGTGCTTGATTGGGGCTCGTCAGCGCCTCCAGAGCGTTTGCTTTACAGTAGTACATATCATGTTAGTGTCCAAACTCACATTATTTTTATGGCAGTCCGTAATGCACAACGATAAGGCATTTTCCATTTTCACAATGGCCTTATTGCACTATTATTGTTATGGTCTGCGCTAGTTGGCGGTGTTTAACTCTTCTCTCTCTCTCTCTCTCTCTCTCCGCATACGCTGGTGAGGGGCGTGGCTGTTACCCGTAGGCGAAATCCAGAGAGCGCACATGAATTCACTCAGCCATCAGCGCGGAAGAGGAGCTCCGTTCTCGACACTGTTTTTACCTCACCACCACGATGAACACGATTTTCCCGCACCCCAGTGCTTCCCTTGAGCTCAATAAAAGTCTTTGTTTCATCGTACTTGGTCTCCTGCATCTTTGGGTCCCACTGATATGCATATTTTCTCTTCCTACTTCTTAATGTAGCACAGTTGACTCGTGAACGCTATAATGGCGAGTCAAAGACACAAAACCTCACCCTTCTTTTAATAAATCTAGAAGCTTAACTTTCTCACTCTTCTTCTTTTCCTTTCGGCTTTTCCCTTCAGGGGTCGCCACAGCAAACCATCCATCTCACCCTATCCTTTGTATCTTCTACTCTTACTCCAACTACCTTCATGTCCTCCTTCACCACATCCATAAATCTTCTCTTTGGTCTTCCTCTAGACCTTCTGCCTGGTAGTTCCAACCTCAGCATCCTACTATATATTCAATATATACCAATATATTCACTGTCCTTCCTCTGTACATGTCCATCTCAACCATCTCAATCTAGCCTCTCTGACTCTGTCTCCAAAACGTCTAACATGTGCTGTCCCTCTGATGTACTCATTCCTGATCCCATCCATCCTCGTTACTCCCAAAGAGAACCTCAACATTTTCATCTCTGCTACCTCCAGCTCTGCCTCCTGTCTTTTCCCCAGGGCCACTGTCTCTAAACCATACAACATCACTGGCCTCAACACCGTCTGGTACGCTTTTCCTTTCATTCTTGCCGATACTCTCCTATCACACATCACACCGGACACTTTTCGCCAACCATTCCAACCAGCCTGCACGCGCTTCTTCACCTCTTTTCCACACTCTCCATTGCTCTGGATTGTTGAGTCCAAGTACTCAATTTTCACAATAACGGTCATTAATTTTCCTTTTCTTTTTCAGTTCACTAGATGATCTTCCTGTGACGCCGGGAGCATATCAGTCAGACCCAAAAATGCAGGAGACCAAGTACGATGAAACAAAGACTTTTACTGAACTCAGGGAAAGCACTGGCGGTGCGGGAAAAATCGTGTTCACCGTAGTGTTGAGGGAAAAACACAACCAAATCACAGAGTGTCGAGCATGGAGCTCCTCTAGTGCGCTGATGGCTGGGTGAATTCAGATGCGCTCTCTGGATTTCGCCTGCGGGTAACAGCCTCGCCAGTGTATGCAGAGAAAGTTAAATACCGCCAACTAGCACAGAAGACAACACTTCCTGGGCATTTCGGGGCCATTTTGAAGGCCTTAGTAATACTGTATACAACAATACTTACGAGCACAAAGTGAGAAAAATGTACATGCTTGGCTGGAGAACTGCTGATACGTAGCGTCGACGAACTAACAATGCGACTCGAACACAAAGACAGGAAGCCCCATGTGTTGGATGCTGGAAAATATAATCTCAACCAATCAGCTTGCTGGATTCACAGCCAATCAGAGAACACTCAAGTCAAGCAGGAGAACAGAGCATGTTGGGTAGTGTAGTTGAATCTAGTGCATGTGAATTTTGAATACTGTACTGTAATCTTAAATATTTTTAAATTCCCCAATGGGAAATATGCGATATTGCGGGGACGTGAAGTAGGAAACGCGAAGTAGTGGGGGATTACTGTATATAATCTATATATTTCAGGTCTTTTATTGTTTTAATACTGATGATTTTGGCATACAGCTCATGAAAACCCAAAATTCCTACCTCAAAAAATTAGCATATGATGTTCAGGTAGTCTAAACGAGCTATTAACCTAATCATCTGAATCAACCAATTAACTCTAAACACCTGCAAAAGATTCCTGAGGCTTTTAAAAACTCCCAGCCTGGTTCATTACTCAAAACCGCAATCATGGGTAAGACTGGCGACCTGACTGCTGTCCAGAAGGCCATCATCGGCACCCTCAAGCAAGAGGATAAGACACAGAAAGAAATCTCTGAGCGAATAGGCTGTTCCCAGAGTGTTGTATCAAGGCACCTCAGTGGGACGTCTGTGGTAAGGAAAAAGTGAAAGAAGGGCCGATTCCAGACCTTGGGAGACCTGTGGAAGCAGCGGACTGAGTCTGGAGTAGAAACATCCAGAGCCACCGTGCACAGGCGTGTGCAGGAAATGGGCTACAGGTGCCGCATTCCCCAGGTCAAGCCACTTTTGAACCAGAAACAGCGGCAGAAGCGGCTGACCTGGGCTACAGAGAAGCAGCACTGGACTGTTGCTCAGTGGTCCAAAGTACTTTTTTCGGATGAAAGCAAATTTTGCATGTCATTCGGAAATCAAGGTGCCAGAGTCTGGAGGAAGACTGGGGAGAAGGAAATGCCAAAATGCCTGAAGTCCAGTGTCAAGTATCCACAGTCAGTGATGGTCTGGGGTGCCATGTCAGCTGCTGGTGTTGGTCCACTGTGTTTTATCAAGGGCGGGGTCAATGCAGCGAGCTATCAGGAGATTTTGGAGCACTTCATGCTTCCATCTGCTGAAAAGTTTTAAGGAGATGAAGATTTCATTTTTCAGCACGACCTGGCACCTGCTCACAGTGCCAAAACCACTGCTAAATGGTTTACTGACCATGGTATTACTGGGCTCAATTGGCCTGCCGACTCTCCTGACCTGAAGCCCATAGAGAATCTGTGGGATATTGTGAAGAGAAAGTTGAGAGACACCAGACCCAACACTGTGGATGAGCTTAAGGCCGCTATCGAAGCATCCTGGGCCTCCGTAACACCTCAGCAGTGCCACAGGCTGATTGGCTCCATGCCACACCGCATTGAAGCAGTCATTTCTGCAAAAGGATTCCCGACCAAGTATTGAGTGCATAACTGAACATCATTATTTGGAGGTTGACTTTTTTGTATTAAAAGCACTTTTTTTATTGGTCAGATGAAATATAATTTTTTGAAATAGGGATTTTTGTTTTTTCTTTACTTTTTTGCCAAAATTATCAATATTAAAACAAGAAAAGGCTTGAATTACTTCAGTTGTGTGTAATGAATCTAAAATATTTGAAAGTCTAATGTTTATCAGTACATTACAGAAAATAATTAACTTTATCACAATATGCTATTTTTTTAGAAGGACTAGTATATATATATATATATATATATAGAGAGAGAGAGAGAGAGAGAGAGAGAGAGAGAGAGACAGCCCCCAACTTACAAAGACCCCTGTATATAAAATCCCCGGGTTACGAAAAGCATTTTCTTGAGTTTCCGTCCCCGAGATATGAAGCAACTCCCTTTTACGAAAAGAATTTCAAAATTCAAACGAGCCAATCGACGTGCGAGTTGCTCTCTCATTGGCTGTCTCTCAACATCCCGCCCCGCTGGCCTCCCAGAGAGAGACAGAAGGAAGCTTCACTCTTTAGTTTCTAGTTTAGTTTTTTTTGTTTAATTCAGTAAATGTTTAATAAATGTGGGCGCATTTGAGCTCATCTGGAATTCCGATCCCTCAAGGAATCAAATTAAAGTTGAGTTTGTCAAGCAGGGCATGCACTTTGAATTCACGTCTTGTGGGCGTGTCCCACAGTGCGTGAGAGAGCGAGAGAGAGAGAGATAGAGAGAAGGAATAACACTTTAGTTTTTAGTTTCATTTTTAAGTTGTTTTAATTCAGTAAATGGTCAAGCAGGGAATGCACTTTGAATTCACGTCTTGTGGGCGTGGCCTGCAGCGTGCGAGCGAGAGCAAGAGAGTGGGGGAGAAAGAGAGAGACAGAGAGAGAGGGAGAGAGAGAGAAGGAATAACGATTTAGTTTTGTAAGTTGTTTAATTCAGTAAATGTTTAATAAATGTGGGTGCATTTGAGCTCATCTGGAATTCCGATCACTCAAGGAATGAGTTTGTCAAGCAGGGAAAGCGCTTTGAATTCCACGTCTTGTGGGCGTGGCCCGCAGCACACGCGAGAGTGAGAGAGAGCGAGAGGTGTGTGTGTGTTAATAAAAAATGTTTAATTAATAAATATGTTAATAAAATGTTTAAATGGTTTAATAAATAATTTTCTTTTACTTTTAACACATATTTCATACAAAATTGGTGTACTTTGATCATTTTTAAAGGGTTTATGGGGTTTATCCAGTCCAAAAACTGGAGCCTTAGAACAAATTAGGCGTTTAACATGCAAGATGTGACCCCAACTTACGAAATCCCCACGTTACGAAAAAAGCTCTGGAACAAATTAATTTCGGTAGTTGGGAGCCGACTGTGTGTGTGTATATATATATATATATATATATATATATATATATATATATATATATATATATACCGTGTTCTTCTCCTTTCGGCTTTTTCCATTTTTCAGGGGTCGCCACAGCGAATCATCTGATTTGGCATAGGTTTTTACGTCGGATGCCCTCCTTCCTGACACAACCCTTTAGCAAGGACCAGAAACACGCTGACCGTTTTGTAGCTACTCTTAACAAAAGTCAGCGATGGTTCTTTTACATGAACCTCACATCAGGCACAGTGAGAGACATGGCCCGCCTTTGATAATCCAGTTAGCTGCACTGGGGGGACAGTGACAACTTTGTGGAGAGTGGGACTCGAACCCATTATACCGTATTACTATATATGTATATATATATATATATATATATATATAAAATGTTATTGCTACATGTTAATATCTCTGTAATGAAGCTGATGTCTCTGGACATGAGGGTATCAAACCTCACCTGGCTCCATACACATAAAAGCAGTAGATGTGAAAGGTCAGAAGCGCCACGACGTCTGACAGCACAGAAAGGGCAAAGGTCAAGCCCAGGCAGGCAGACAATCCAACGTACCACAGGATCATTTCAATAAAGGGAGACATCAGACGGATGTAGCCTGAGGAAAAAAAAAATCACTGATAAAAAGATCATATGGTTTAATTATATGAATCATTGGAGAAGTTCAGTCAACGACTCTCACTGAAACATGAGCCATCACTCACTGATCCATAGATGGATATGGTAGAGGAAGAATCTCCCCAGAACCTCGTCCAGGGCACGATTCATCTTCAAACCAGCGGGGGCACCCATGAGCCACTCTAGCAGTTCCTGCAGCTCCTTAGCTACATGCTGGAAAGCAAAGCATCTCAGTTTATATGTCATAGAGCCGAGTGTGTCAAAATACTGATCCTACTATCAACTATCTTTATTACATCATCTACAGACCGAACAATAAAGATGCCACACCTCCTTTAGAGGAAGCAGTATTCAGGCCACGCCTCCTTCACTAAGATTGACTTGGAACAGACAATTAGTTTACAGCTTTTGGACTGAGTAAACCAAAGTACTTGGAGAAAACTCATGTAAACACACAGAGGACATCCAAACTCCACACAGAAACACCCTCACTGAGCACAGGACTCAAACTCAGGGTCAATGTGTTAACCATGACATCACCTTGTCAAGTGGTTAAGTCAATAACGTTGGTCCCACTCCATATTCCTGATGTTTAAACTCTGCCTAGTCATCTGTTTTAAATTATCGACTGCAGGTAAATGCTACAAACAGGTGTTGAGGTGTGTCAGCAAGCTGTGGAGTGTTTCTGGTTGTAACCAGGACTCACATCAGCTGCCGGCACTAAAGTGTTGGCGAGCTGGCTGATATGATTCTCTCTGTAGAGCCAAGAGATCAGTAGAAGTCCCAGAGCCATGTCTACAATGAATGACACGAACATGTTCGCCTTCCTGAGGAAAGAAAAACACGTCACATGACTGAGGACACAGAAAGGAAAAAACACAGAAATGAGAGTAAAGGGTTTGAATGTTGTACTTCATGAAGTCCACATGTGTCACGGCTTTGCTGGTGGAGAACACAGTTTGAAAATGATCCGTCCTGTTTCCAACCTGAACACAGGTGGATGATTTGCTCGAAATGAAGCGCACTGGCCAAATATTCAGCAACCTAGGAACAAATGCTGCAATTACACTGATGGAATCAAGTTTTTGAGGAAAAAAAAAGAAGGCCATGTGAATATTTTTATTATGAATGTGATTAAACTCACAGCCAGCAGAGGGCACTAAAAATATAAGTACAGTGGTACCTCACTTTACGAAAGACCCAACAAACGAAAAATCCACATCACGAAACGCATTTACCTAAAATTTCTGTCTCTGGGTACGAAAAAAATTCATGTTAGGAAACGCGCCATCTCAAAAATTCAAACAACGCGAGAGTTGCTCTCCCATTAGCAATTTCCCAACACCTCGACCCGCTGGCCTCCCATTGGCTAGGAGGGAGCTGTATTTCCATAATACCCTTAATGCTTTTCGTGTGCCTTCGACCATTGACTAGCAGGGAGCTGCATCTCCATAATACCCATGATGCTTTTCGAGTGCCTTTGACTCATTGTTTGTTACAGAGTTCTAACATGCATAAAAGACACAGTTACTGTTGTTTCGTGAGTTTCATCGAGTGTGCTCATTGTCACGTTATTTTTCGTTATTCATCATGGGCCCCAAGAAAGTGATTCCAGGTGCGCTTACCATCAGCATCATCCTGCACACCACCATCCTATACTGTTTGGCAACACTCTCACCCACTACTACTTTGCAGTCACTGACTTCAAATTACATCGCCTACACAAGATGTAGTCTGCCTGTGTGCTCCTACCTCCGCTTTTATAAGTCACCCTATGCTCCTCTCTCTTCTGGAAGAAAGGATTCACCACAGCCATTTCCATCCTTTTTGCAAAATCTATTAACATCTGTCCTTCTGTGTTCCTGTCCTGGATACCAAACCTGTCCATCACTTCCTCGTCCCCTCTGTTTCCTGCACCAACATGTCCATTGAAGTCTTCACCAATGACCACTCTTTCACCTCTGGGAGTACTCTGCATCACTTCATCTAACTCACTCCAGAATCCTTCTCTTCGAGCTCACATCCTGCCTGTGGGACATATGCACTAACAACATTGAACATCACGCCTTCAATTTCTAACTTGAGACTCATCACTCTGTCTGACACTCTTTTCACTTCTAGAACATTACTGACCATACCCCATGATAAAACAGTTTAAACCCTGCTCCTAAGCTTCTAGCCTTGCTACCTTTCCACCTGGTCTCCTGAACACACAGTATGTCCACCTTCCTCCTCTGCATCATGTCAGCCAGCTCTCTACCTTTTCCTGTCATAGTTCCAACATTCAAATCCCTACTCTCAGTCCGAGACTCCTGCTTTTCCTCTTCTCTCTCTGCCTACAGACACACCTCCCGCCTCTCCTTCTTCGATGTCTTCGACCAACAGTAGTCCAAATTCCACCAGCACCCTGTTGGTTAACAGCACTGATGGCGGTCGTTGCTAACCCGGACCTCGACTGATCCAGTATGAAATTTGTACTTACGGTTTGCATTCTGTATTTTGGCAAAAGTTTTACGCCGGATGCCCTTCCTGTCGCAACCCTCTGCATTTACCTGGGCTTGGGACCGGTGTGAGGGCGGACACTTGTTTGTGCCCCCCCCTCACGGCTGCATTTAATAAATTTTTAATACATGTTTAATAAATGTTTAATAATTATGTTAATTAAATGGTTTAATAAATAATTTTCTTCTACTTTTAAAACATATTTCATACAAAATTGATGTACTTTTATAATTTTTAAAGGGTTTATGGGGCAGTATTGGGAGCAATGCTGCCATGAGGCGGGGGGACACTAACCAGTGTCTCTCCCCCTCATGCCGGTCCCAAGCCCGGATAAATGCAGGAGGGTTGCGACAGGAAGGGCATCTGGCGTAAAACCTCTGCCACATTTCTCATGCAAATGATCAAAACAAAATTCATACCGAATCGGTCGAGGCCCGGGTTAACAACGACCGCCATGAGTGCTGTCAACCAACAGGGTGCTGATGGAAATTGGAATACTGTTGGTCGAAGAAGCAGAGGTGGAAGGCGTGTCCGTAGGCAGAGAGAGAAGAGGAAATGCGTGAGCCTAGGACTGAGAGTAGGGATTTGAATGTTGGAACTATGCAAGGAAAGATAGAGCTGGCTGACATGATGCAGAGGAGGAAGGTGGACATACTGTGTGTTCAGGAGACCAGGTGGAAAGGTAGCAAGGCTAGAAGCTTAGGAGCAGGGTTTAAGCTGTTTTATCATGGTGTGGATGGGAAGAGAAATGGAGTAGGAGTCATCTTGAAGGAGTGGTTTGTCAGGAATGTTCTAGAAGTGAAAAGAGTGTCAGACAGAATGATGAGTCTCAAGTTAGAAATTGAAGGCGTGATGGTCAATGTTGTTAGTGCTTATGCCCCACAGGCAGGATGTGAGCTAGAAGAGAAGGAGAGATTCTGGAGTGAGCTACATGAAGTGATGAGGAATACCCCCAGAGGTGAAAGAGTGGTCATTGGTGCAGACTTCAATGGACATGTTGGTGCAGGCAACAGAGGGGATGAGGAAGTGATGGGCAGGTTTGGTATCCAGGACAGGAACACAGAAGGACAGATGATGATCGATTTTGCAAAAAGGATGGAAATGGCTGTGGTGAATACTTTCTTCGAGAAGAAACAGGAGCATAGGGTGACTTATGAAAGCGGAGGTAAGAGCACACAGGTAGAGTACATCTTGTGTAGGCGATGTAATTTGAAGGAAGTCCGTGACTGCAAAGTAGTAGTGGGTGAGAGTGTTGCCAAACAGCATAGGATGGTGGTGTGCAGGATGACACTGATGGTGAGGAAGGGGAAAAAGGCAAAGGCAGAGCAGAAGACAAAGTGGTGGAAGCTGAAAAAGGAAGACTGTCGTGTTGTCTTCAAGGAGGAATTGAAACAGGCTTTGGGTAGTCAGGAAGTGCTTCCAGATGACTGGACAACCACAGCCAATGTGATCAGGGAGACCGGTAGGAGAGTACTTGGTGTGTCCTCTGGAAGGAAAGCAGATAATGAAAATTGGTGGTGGAATGAGGAAGTACAGGAGTGTGTACAAAAGAAGAGGTTAGCCAAGAAGAAGTGGGACACAGAGAGGACCGAAGAGAGTAAACAGGAGTACAGGGAGACACAGCGTAAGGCGAAGGTAGCAGTGTCAAAGGCCAAACAGAGGGCGTATGATGACTTGTATGATAGGTTGGACAGTAAGGAGGGAGAAAATGATTTATACAGGTTAGCACAGCAGAGAAATAGAGATGGGAAAGACATGCAGCAAGTTAGAGTGATAAAGGACAGAGAGGGAAATGTATTGACTGATGACAGAAGTGTGCTGGGAAGATGGAAAGAGTACTTTGAAGAGCTGATGAATGAGGAAAATGAGAGAGAAAAAAAAGAGTAGAAGGGGTGACCGTTGAGGACCAGGAAGTAGCAAAGATTAGTAAGGGTGAAGTGAGGAAAGCATTGAAGAGGATGAAGAGTGGAAAGGCAGTTGGTCCTGATGACATACCGGTGGAGGTATGGAAGTGTCTAGGGGAGATAGCAGTCGATTTTCTGACAAGAATATTCAACAAGGTCTTAGAAAGTGAGCAGATGCCGGAGGAATGGAGGAGAAGTGTGCTTATGCCCATTTTTAAGAACAAGGGAGATGTACAGAGTTGTGGCAACTACAGAGGGATAAAGTTGATGAGCCATACAATGAAGTTATGGGAAAGAATAGTAGAAGCTAGACTAAGGGCAGAGGTCAGCATTTGTGAACATCAGTTTGGTTTCATGCCAAGAAAGAGCACCACAGATGCAGTGTTTGCTTTGAGGATGTTAATAGAGAAGTACAGAGAAGGTCAGAAGGAGCTGCATTGTGCCTTTTTGGATCTGGAGAAAGCATATGACAGGGTGCCGAGAGAAGAACTGTGGTATTGTATGAGGAAGTCTGGAGTGTCAGAGAAGTATGTTAGAGTGGTGCAGGACATGTATGAGAGATGCAAGACAGTGGTGAGGTGTGCTGTCGGTGTGACAGAAGAGTTCAAGGTGGAGGTGGGACTGCATCAAGGGTCAGCTCTGAGCCCCTTCTTGTTTGCTATGGTGCTGGACAGGCTGACAGACGAGGTTAGACAAGAATCTCCATGGACTATGATGTTTGCAGATGACATCGTGATCTGTAGTGAGAGCAGAGAACAAGTTGAGGAAAATCTGGAGAGGTGGAGGTATGCCCTGGAAAGGAGGGGAATGAAGGTTAGTCTCAGTAAGACAGAATACATGTGTGTGAACGACAAGGACCCAAGAGGAACGGTGAGGTTAAAGGGGGCAGAGATAAAGAAGGTGGAGGATTTTAAGTACTTCGGCTCCACAATCCAGAGCAATGGAGAGTGTGGAAAAGAGGTGAAGAAGCGCATGCAGGCAGGTTGGAATGGATGGAGAAAATTGTCCGGTGTGATGTGTGATAGGAGAGTATCGGCAAGAATGAAGGGAAAAGTGTACAAGACGGTGATGAGGCCAGCAATGTTGTATGGTTTAGAGACAGTGGCCCTGGGGAAAAGACAGGAGGCAGAACTGGAGGTAGCAGAGATGAAAATGTTGAGGTTCTCTTTGGGAGTAACGAGGATGGATAGGATCAGGAATGAGTACATCAGAGGGACAGCACATGTTAGAGGTTTTGGAAACAAAGTTAGAAGCTAGATTGAGATGGTTTGGACATGTACAGAGGAGGGAGTGAGTATATTGGGAGTAGGATGCTGAGGTTGGAACTACCAGGCAGAAGGCCCAGAGGAAGACCAAAGAGAAGATTTATGGATTTTTTGAAGGCGGACATGAAGGATGTTGGAGTAAGAGTAGAAGGTACAGAGGATAGGGAGAGATGGAGGCAGATCATTTGCTGTGGTGACCCCTGAAGGGAACAGCTGAAAGGAAAAGAAGAAGGGGCAGTATTGGGAGCCTTGAAACGAATCACGGGTTTTACATGTAAAATGCGACTCAACTTAAAAAATTTGAGGCTACGAAACCACTTCTGGAATGGATTAATTTCATAAAGTGAAGTACCACTTCACTTGTGAATTAATGTCCTTGCGACGTATCACCTAACCTATCAAGATCAAGATCAAGATCAAGACCACTGTACTCCATGATATTAAAAGGTACAGTGTGTAAGATGTGGCACCATCTGTTGATAAGGATCCAGATTGCAACCAGCCTGAATTTCATTCTTGATACCCCTCCCCTTTGAAGCCTGGATGTTTCTGGGCTACAGTAGAAACATGGCAGTGCATGATGGTGGTCTCTATGAAAGCCCCACACCAAAATTACAAATAACTTCATAAATTCTGCTCATCTAGACTCACAAATGTCACCCACTATACCTTTAACACAGAAGTGATGGGATTTTAGTGCATTGTAATGTGAAAAATATTAGCCAACTGCGAGCCACTCTGTAGTTTAAAATGAAAATACTGTGCTACATATTGTTATTAAAATAGTATGCAGTATACTCTGATACACGGTCGATTAAAAAAACTCAATATGGCTGAATTTCACGTGATGTAGATTAATTCATCCCATCACACCTGGAGCAACACAGCCATTTCCACCAACACACCAGCAACGTAAGGACCATGCAGACCGGGATGGAGGCCTGCTTGCCCAATTCCACGATGATGCTCGCCTCCCTGCCATCTGACTGCCAGTGGGTCAGCTTCAATGGCCCGTCGTCATATTTGTCGAGGAGGAATAGAGGCTCACTCTGGGAAACCGTGTGGAAAACCACCCGTAGCTCTGAAGACTCCACATCAGCACTGTTCACATGGATAGGATGAAGCTGTGAGAGCATCACCTTCCTCTGATCATAATGAACAAAAATGATCTTGTCCTCCTCGTCGCCTGCTGGGGTGTGCCTGTTTTTGCGCACCACCTCACAAGCAAACCCTCTCTTTCCAGGTTCGCGACTCAGCTGTAGCCAGCGTGAGTGATGGAAGATGGCACTGAGGTCTTTCAAGAAGCCGTCCATTTCCTTATGGCTGTCCTTGGTAAGGCTCCACGATCCTAGGATGGTCAGATCCACCTGAATCTGGCTGCACAGCTCGTTCAGGTACTTCTTCACTTGGCCAGGTATGAAGGGGTAGTGAATGATGGCCAGTACCACAACCGAGTCATGACCCGGGATCCAGTGACCCATGAGCAGACCACTATCAGCCATGTTACAGCATCGTGGGAAGAAAATCTTCAGAACCATGACTGCGCTTTCAAACAATCTCCCGTGATGAAAACCTGCCAAAGAATCCCAAAACAACCTATCAGATTAATCCATGGCAAAGAACTGGAACAGATTTCAATCAATTACCATTTACACACACGATCATTTATTTATTTGTCTGAATGATGAACGACAAAATCAGAACGGATCTGTTTTCCAGATGTGTCTGAGGTGAGACGAGATTTCAGTACAGAGAGAGATGAGATTTCCTTTCAGCTTTTTCCTTTTTCAGCAGTTGCCACAGTGAATGATTTGCATGTTTGATTTGGTTCATAGGTTTTTATGTCAGATGCCCTTCCTGACACAACCCTTTAACGAGGGACAGAAACATGCTGATGGCTTTGCAGCTCCTCTTTGCGAAAGTCAGCAATGGTTCTTTTACATGAACTTCTCACCATAGACAGTGAGAGACATGGCCCGCCTTTGATAACCCAGTTAGCTGCACTGGGGGACAGTGACAACCTTGTGGAGAGTGGGACTCGAACCCCCAACCTTAGGATCAGCGATCCAGCGCACTATACCACTAGACTACCACTGCCACACATGAGATTTCAGGACAATAATATGAAATATAGCAACATATGCAATGTTCATACATTAAAATAGAATTATACAGCTCTCAATTTACAGAATTCATGAACATTAATTACCGAAATTACCATAAAATACCGGGTTCTCGTGAAGGAAAAACCGTATCGAAAGTCCCATTCACACCCTGACTAAAGACAGATGATCGATTTATGATCAAACAACTACTGCGTTTTCTTATTAGTTTATTTCTCTCTTTTTTTTTTTAAGCAGAAGTTTTGTTTACCCAAATGTCCTTTTTTTGTCATTCACATTCTGGATCTTGCACCGTTTCTATAGAAACCAGAAGCCTTCAGCAAAGAACTCAGTCATCGATTTTGTTCTCCTGGTTGTGGAGCTAAGCGGCACCTCATCCTAGCGGTACATCGAACAGCTAAAATTCAAGAAAATTAATTTCAAATGTGGCAAGTTACAATAGAAACATGTCGGAATAAAGTGGGAAGAAGGCAGTGGGTATTCAAGGTAATTTATCCGGAATGCTAACTAGTTAGCTAACTTTCTAACAGCTCAGGAGACATTCGCTTTAATGCTAACTTTAATGCTAACTAAAGTACAATTTAACATCCACAGCAGAACGCATGCGCTAAGAGGAACTAACTAGGCTGCCAATCAAATGTCTTCCATCTTAACCTGAAGTACACTAGGGCCGCCACTCTCCTGAGTATTGGCTGATCCCTATATAGGACACCTATTCAGAAAGCGTGGAAATATTTTGTGCCGCACCACTCCGCAGACATTTCGTTGAGAGTCCGTTTAAAAAAGGCGCTATCTAAAAACAAAGATTTTAAAATGTAGGTTCCGGTGACAGATGGAACTCAAAAATAATATTACAGTATAAACAATTTATAAACATGCAAATACAGTAAGCAAAATTATTATCAGTTACAATAATAACTTTTTAATTCTAATATTTTTACTTCTTTTTTAGAAACCAACCCGCCCGTCCAATGTAAGATTGTCCGTCCACCGATCAGATTTTACTTTTAAATTGAAAAAAAAAAATACATAATTTCTTCAGAAAGGTGCCGCACACTGTCTCTTATCATTAATACAAAGTATCACACTATATGCTCGTTCATATTCTGCACTCTCTGATATATTTATTTATTTATTATTAATTTATTATTATTATTATTATTATTATTATTATTATTGTCGTTGTTGTTGAACATCATCTATCTGAGAGTGTAGTATCTAATATACTTAAGGAAATGTTACTTACTTTTGTCTCTTCAGGATCTCAACAGTCACTCTGGACAAAGAATGCTAAATAATACAAAAAGGGGAAAAAATGCGGTTTAAAAAAATAACGACTTTCACTGATAACAACCTGCAAGAGATAAGAGTGAATTTTTGGGAGGGAGTAAAAACCCTTTGAGCCAAGGGGATGATGACAGGGTTTGTTTTGGGGGGTTTAGACGTCATCCTTATCTATTTCTGGGAAGTTCACACATACAAACATGCATACACACATACATACATACAATCATACATACATACAAACATACATACATACATACATACAATCATACATACATACACACATACATACATACAATCATACATACATACACACATACATATATACAATCATACATACAATCATACATACATACATGCATGCATACATACATATATACATACAAACATACAATCATACATACAATCATACATACAATCATACATACAATCATACATACATACATGCATACATACATATATACATACAAACATACAATCATACAGTACTTTGAAGAGCTGATGAAGTACTTTGAAGAGCTGATGAATGAGGAAAATGAGAGAGAAAAAAGAGTAGAAGAGGTAACCATTGAGGGGCAGGATGTAGCAAAGATCAGTAAGGGTGAAGTGAGAAGGGCATTGAAGAGGATGAAGAATGGAAAGGCAGTTGGTCCTGACGATATACCTGTGGAGGTATGGAAGTGTCTAGGAGAGGTAGCAGTAGATTTTCTGACAAGAACATTCAACACGGTACTAGAGAGTGAGCAGATGCCGGAGGAGTGGAGGAGAAGTGTGCTGGTGCCCATTTTTAAGAACAAGGGAGACGTGCAGAGTTGCAGCAACTACAGAGGGATAAAGTTGATGAGCCATACGATGAAGTTATGGGAAAGAATAGTGGAAGCTAGACTAAGGGCAGAGGTCAGCATTTGTGAACAACAGTTTGGTTTCATGCCAAGAAAGAGCACCACAGATGCAGTGTTTGCCTTGAGGATGTTAATAGAGAAGTACAGAGAAGGTCAGAGGGAGCTGCATTGTGCCTTTGTGGATCTGGAAAAAACATATGACAGGGTGCCAAGAGAAGAACTGTGGTATTGCATGAGGAAGTCTGGAGTGGCAGAGAAGTATGTTAGAGTGGTGCAGGACATGTATGAGAGATGTAAGACAGTGGTGAGGTGTGCTGTCGGTGTGGCCGGCGAAGTCAAGGTGGGGGTGGGACTACATCAAGGGTCAGCTCTGAGCCCTTCTTGTTTGCTATGGTGATGGACAGGCTGACAGACGAGGTGAGACAAGAATCTCCATGGACTATGATGTTTGCAGATGACATCGTGATCTGTAGTGAGAGCAGAGAACAAGTGCAGGAAAATCTCGAGAGGTGGAGGTATGCCCTGGAAAGGAGAGGAATGAAGGTTAGCCTCAGAAAATCAGAATACATGTGTGTGAATGAGAAGGACCCAGGAGGAACGGTGATGTTACAGGGAGCAGAGATAACGAAGGTGGAGGATTTTAAGTACTTAGGCTCAACAATCCAGAGCAATGGAGAGTGTGGAAAAGAGGTGAAGAAGCGTGTGCAGGCAGGCTGGAATGGTTGGAGAAAAGTATCCGGTGTGATGTGCGATAGGAGAGTGTCAGCAAGAATGAAGGGAAAAGTGTACAAGATGGTGGTGAGGCCAGCGATGTTGTATGGCTTAGAAACAGTGGCGCTTGAGGAAAAGGCAGGAGGCAGAGCTGGAGGTAGCGGAGATGAAAATGTTGAGGTTCTCCCTGGGAGTAACGAGGATGGATAGGATCAGAAATGAGTATATCAGAGGGACAGCCCACGTAAGATGTTTTGGAGACAAAGTCAGAGAGGCTAGATTGAGATGGTTTGGACATGTACAGAGGAGGGATAGTGAGTATATTGGCAGTAGGATGCTGAGGTTGGAACTACCAGGCAGAAGGCCTCGAGGAAGACCGAAGAAGAGATTTATGGATGTGGTGAAGGAAGACATGAAGGTTGTTGGAGTCAGAAAAGAAGATGCGGAGGACAGGGTGAGGTGGAGGCGGATGATTTGCTGTGGCGACCCCTGAAGGGAACAGCCGAAAGTAAAAGAAGAAGAAAGAAGAAGAAGAAACATACAATCATACATACATACATATAAACATACATACATGTGTGTGTGTGTGTGTGTGTGTGTGTGTGTTTTCTTTGATACCTCGTGTTTTATAGGGAACAGTGGAATGAAGATCCACTTTATTTTCTCACTCTGTGACTCGTTAGAATAAATTGATCAGATGATGAATCAAAGAGAAGACTGGTGTTTCACGGGATGGCGAGGAAAATATTTGTTGTAACTGAGCAAATGATTAAATTTCATTTCTCACTGAAGTTTCTTTATTAATGAATTTAAAGTGTTTGTTTAAAATAATTTAAAAACAATAAAAACAATATTTTTTGTTTCAGCTGTACCCTGTACACTTTTTATTTCAATATTTTGTTTTTGTTCTGATGAAACTGTATCGTTGGAATTCTCGTTTTGCTGTGGAATGGACACATGAAACCATTTTGGCAAAGAAGTGGATGCAAACTCAGGCACATTGCAGGACTGGATTGGGGGAAGTGCCTCAGTGTGTCCACCGGGTGGCGCTGTGCCACAGGGATTTGCGTGGATCGATTTCTTATGAGCCAGAACCGAGTTTCTCTGACACCAAAAGGTTGATTGGGTCCTTCTGCAAATGGTTCTGACCACTTTTAGTTTAATAATTAATACTGACAATGTTTATAAAACACTATGAATTAGAAACAGTGGTCCTGGGGAAAAGACAGGAGACAGAGCTGGAGGTAACAGAGATGAAAATGTTGAGGTTCTCTTTGGGAGTAACGAGGATGGATAGGATCAGGAATGAGTCCATCAGAGGGACAGCACATGTAAGACGTTTTGGAGACAAAGTCAGAGAGGCTAGATTGAGATGGTTTGGACATGTACAGAGGAGGGATAGTGAGTATATTGGTAGTAGGATGCTGAGGTTGGAACTACCAGGCAGAAGGCCCAGAGGAAGACCAAAGAGACGATCCATGGATGTGGTGAAGGAGGACATGAAGGTAGTTGGTGTAAGAGAAGAAAATGCAGAGGACAGGGTGAGATGCAGGCGGGTGATTCGCTGTGGCGACCCCTGAAGGGTACACCTGAAGGGCAGTGGTGGCCTAGTGGTATAGGATGTTGGATCGCTGATCTAAGGTTGGGGGTTCGGGTCCCACTCTCCACAAGGTTGTCACTGTCCCCCCAGTGCACTAACTGGGTTATCAAAGGCAGGCCATGTCTGTCACTGTCTATGGTGAGAGGTTGATGTAAAAGAACCATTGCTGATTTTCGTAAAGAGGAGCTGCAAAGTCGTCAGCGTGTTTCTGTCCCTCGCTAAAAAGGGTTGTGACAGGAAGGGCATCCGACGTAAAAACCTCTGCCAAATCAAACGTGCCAATCAGATGATTCACTGTGGCGACTCCCAAGTAAAAGGGAAAAAGCCAAAAGGAAGACAGACAGACAGACGGAAGAAGAGATGTGATTGAGGGAAGGACCGTTTATAGCTGCTATAACGTAAGTGTTTTATTCGCTGTGGCTATGAACACATGAGAAAGTATGAAGTGTCACTATAAATGGAAATAACAAATGCAAGCGGGATAAAACTCACTGCTGCAGAGAACTAATGACCTTCAGTATCTCTGATTCATCATACGGGCTCTGAAACCCACCACAAGGGGTTTGTTCCTAAATGAAATTCAGTTTCACTTGGATTCTGATATCAGTCTGTACGACAAGCACATCGTGCTCACAACAACTTCTCAGTTAAAATGAGATGTGAAGTAAAAGAGCAAAAATCCTGACATGGGGCAATAAAGCATCACTTCCTGTCTTCAGTTGGTACAAAAATCTCCAGAGAACTCACACGGGTCACTGCATGATTAAAGTTGATGCGTTCTGTGTAAAGAGCAGAAGTGGTCATGTGGTTTAGAGACACTTCCTGTATTTCCTGTAACCGTCCCCTTAACAAGACCTAATCATCTCTTTAAATTCCTGGAAAGACATTTATTTGTACACCTGCATTTCTCTGAACTCATCTTCCTGGAGTTCTCTGAAAAGCAAAGAGAGAAAAAACACCTGAATGTAACACCAGGTTAGTGCTGGCCTGGTGATAAGATACTGGATTACTGATCCCAAGGTCAGAGGTTCAAGCCCCACTATTACCGCTGCGCCCCCCCCCCCCCCCCAGTGCAGCTAACTGGGTGATCAAAGGCCGGCCATGTCTCTCACTGTCTATGGTGGGAGGTTCATGTAAAAGAACCGTTGCTGACTTTCGTAAAGAGGAGCTGCATCGCCGTCACTGTGTTTCTGCTCTATGATGGCCTGGCGAGCCGTCCAGGGTGTAGGCTGCACCAGCCAGCCTCCTTGTGACCCTAATTAGGATTAAGTGGTTCAAAGAATGAAAGAAAGAATGAATGAATGAATGAGTGGAACTCTCGGCAGGACACTCTCTGTAACGATCCGGCAGCGTCTCTCTTCTGGACACAGAACCCTTCAGTGTTGTTCCGGAGAAGTCCCGAGGATGAATACTTCCGCACTCGGAATGACGGCGGGATGGAATGAATGTAATCATGAAGAATAAATGATCATGGACCAGGCGTTGAGGAAAACACTTTACAAACTTCACTCTCAGTTTCTACTCTTAGAAACCCTGACGAGACAGAACCTGAGAGTTCTGAGATTTCTTCTCCAACAAACTTGTCACTATAACGGAAATATTCCGATAATCAGGAAATATTACGGCAACCCTTACATCAGTAATAGAGAAGGAGGAGAGAGGGAGAGGGAAAGAGAGAGTGAGAATGTGAGGGGGGGGAAGAGAGAATGTGGGGAGGGGAGAGAAAGACACAGAGAGAGAATGTGGGAGAGAGAGAGAGATAGAGAGAGAGAATGTGGGGAGGGAGAGAGAGAGAGAGAGAGAGAGAGAATGTGGGGAGGGAGAGAGAGAGAGAGAGAATGTGGGGAGGGGAGAGAAAGACACAGAGAGAGAATGTGGGGAGAGAGAGAGAGAGAATGTGGGGAGGAGAGAGAGAGATAGAGAGAGAGAGAATGTGGGGAGGGAGAGAGAGAGAGAGAGAGAGAGAGAGAATGTGGGGAGGGGGAAGAGAGAGAGAGAAAGACAGAGAGAGCGAGAGAATGTGGGCAGAGAGAGCGAGAGAATGTGGGGGGAGAGAGAATGTGGGAAGACAGAGAGAGAGAGAGAGAGAGAATGTGGGGAGAGGGGAGAGAAAGACACAGAGAGAGAGAATGTGGGGAGAGAGAGAGAGAGAGAATGTGGGGAGAGGGGGAGAGAGAATGTGGGGAGAGGGGAGAGAAAGACAGAGAGAGAATGTGGGGAGAGAGAGAATGTGGGGAGAGATAGAGAGAGAGAGAGAGAGAGAGAGGGAAGGAGAGAATGAATTAGAGAGAAAGAAAGATAGAGAGGAACAGTTCACAAAAGTCAAAACGATGAGACAGAGCCAGTCTACCACAGGGCCAAAAACACACAACCATTCACACTCACACTTTGGCACGAATTGGAACAGCCAGTAATCCTGGTGTGCATTTCTTTGGACTGTGGCAGAAAACTGAAGTACTGGGAAGAAACCAACACAAGCCCGAGACTCGGACCCAGAACCTTCTTGCAGTGAAGCAGACGTGTGGATCGCTACGATTTATTTTAATGCTTATTGCATCTGTTTTTGATCCGTTTTCTCTCATCTCGAGGATGGACTGCTCTGTATGTTTCAAACGGTGAACAGTATGAAGTCAGTTGTGTGCACAGACTGTAACATGGTAAATTCTTCTGGATTACAAAGAAAAGAAAAGTAAAAGCAGCTCAGAGGGCGTGAGAGGAACATTGTCTGGCCAAATTTTCTATTGAAAAGAAACCACGTACACGAGCGGATTGAGGTCAAAGTCCAGAAGAACAATAATATATCATCTCTACATTGGGCTCTGACAGCACAGTGGGAGGAGTTTGTAGATAACCTATCAGGAAGAACACTCAGGTGGTTTTCGTGGGTTGAGTGTAGAAGATGTCATGTGACTTGTGGGAATTTGACTGAATATGAAAGTGACCAATTCCCGAGAGAAAGAAATGAATTCTTATCAAACGACAGCATCATATTGTACTGACTAAATAAAATTCAGATACAAGTCGGAAAGAATCTCTTTTAAACATGAAGCAAAGCAGTTTAAACACCTAAACAGGCCTGTATTGAACACAAGCGTTGTAGTTATCAAGTCCACCTCACAGCAAGAAGGTCCTGGGTTCAAGACCCGGGCTCGGCAAAACCATTGCCTATTCTTTCTCTGTTTCTAGCGTTTCTTCCCACAGTCCCTAAACGTGCACAATTCGGTAATTTGGCTATACCAAATTGCCCTTAGGGCTGTGTGTGTGTGTGTGTGTGTGTGTGTGTGTGTGTGTGTGTGTGTGTGTGTGTGCACTTTTCTGCGATGCCCTGGAGAATTGTTCAGGGGGTACCCCACTTTCCTCCAGTGTTGGCTGAGATAGACTCCATCTTCCTCACAATCTGGTTTAGCAAAGTGAGTAAGAGTGAGTACACTTATCAATCAAGGAAACTTTGGTTGAACTTTAACCTCATTGATTTTTCCTGCTGCACTACAGGCAGCTGGATGGTTTGTGTTCAACCTGCCCAAATTCTCCCACATTGCAGCACGATCTCTCCATTGGCTTCCTGTAGCTGCTCACATCAGATTTAAAACACTAATACTCACCAACAAAGCTAAAAATGGAGCCGCACCATCCTACCTCAAAGTACTTATCACATCTCGCACTGCACCATGTTTTCTCAGATCCTCCAGTACTGTTGGACTGATCCCTCCATCTACCAAGGGACAAGGGGAAAATACATCTAAACTCTTCTCTGTTCTGGCTCCAATGTGGTGGAATGAACTTCCTCTGAACATCTGGACAGCTGAGTCACTGGGTATCTTCAAACAACTGCTGAGAATTTACCTTTTTCAACAGTACTTTAGATTAAGCATCATGCTGTATATACACACACACACACACACACACACACACACACACACACACACACACACACACACACACACACACACACACACACACACACACACACACACACACAGAAAGAAAACCACAAAACACCTACCACCTGAGTGTGATCGATGTTATACTTAGGCTGTGTTCTAACGACCCAGTATAAGAATATATTCACTGATCCAGACTTTAAAGCTTCTGTAAGTCGCTCTGGACATGAACTTCTGCTAAATGCTGGAAATGTAAATAAAATAAATACATTGCGCAGAACTCAGATTTTAAATTACCTTGCACTTGAAAGAAAAAAACCTCTAGTGATAAAGTTGCCTCTAAGATTTAAAAACACCAAGGCCAACAATCTTCATTATTTCAGGTCATTTTTTATTCGTTGATGAGAATAAAAGCATTTAATCCTCAATGAAACCTGTTTACTGTGCCCTGTTTGGGTGGAGTTTCGAATGCACATATAAGCACAAGAGAAACACTAATAATAACAACCATGTCTGGTGTGCAGAAATGAAAATGACTGCGGTTCCGTTCCCTTTGCAACACTTTCTGGTGTTAGAACAGTTCGGTGATCACTGATGAAGAGAAAGAAAGCCATGAAAATTATTAAGAACGACTGTATCTACTTCGGGAAACAGCGACATCTACCGGCATGATGCGAACTGCACTTTCACTTTCAGTTTCCCGTAAAACACCAACATGATTATAAAAGGGACAGAGACCACATCCATGCATACACAGAGCACCCCTCCCCCCCACAAACACACACACACACACACACACACACACACACACACACACACAGGTTTCTCTTACTGTGACACAATCACAATTTAATTCAATTTAATTCCCAGTTCTAGTTCATATAATAAAGCTAATAATAATAATAATAATAATAATAATAACAACAACAACAATAATAATAATAATAATAATAATAATAATAATAGAAACAATAATAATAATATTAATAATAATAATAATAATAATAATAATAATAATAATAATAACAACAATAACAATAATAATAATAACAATAATAATAATAATAATAATAATAATAATAGTAACAATAATAATAATAATAATAATAATAACAATAGTAACAATAATAATAATAATATTAATAATAATAATAATAATAAGCTAAAGATGATTCAAATGCTGAATAACTTTTATTTGTTTGTTTATTTTGATTTTATGTCACACTTTTTAGATTTTCAATTCACTCACATAAAATAGGGTCAGTGAATAAATAGGCATGGTGCTAAAGTGCGGAGGACACAACAACAACGGATATTGGGATTCTCCGGGGTATTCCAGTTTCCTCCCACAATCTAAAAGACATGCACGTTAGGCATGAACTGGCTGTTCCAAGATGCCCCTAGGTGTGGCTTGTGAATGGCTGTGTCTTGGCCATGCAATGTACCAGCGTGCTGTTCAGGGTGTACCCCATCTTTACCTCGGGTCGAGGGTGATAGGTTTCAGTCTCCCCTTGACTCCGGTCAGAGTAGCAGTCTGCAAATCTACAGATTGAACGTGTGTGCTTCAAGGACAAAGAAGTCACGGTTAATTTTATGCTTATTTGTTACCTCACACACATGCACAGCCCCAAACTTAATGTCCTGATCTAAGATAAAGTCTCAATCCCGAGTCCTGCCTTTCATGCCTTTCTGCTCAGTGCAGAACAAATTCAACAGCAAACTGAGATTTTTCTCAATTGTCTGATTGCAGAATCATTTCTTTCCTGAATGCATCTGCAATGAAACAAATTAGAAAAATCCTGGTTTCCCCATAACAGCCCATTTGTTTCAAAGTGAACAGCATGCACAGAGGAAGTGCAGTTACTCACTAGAATACAATACAATACAATACACTACAATACAATACACTACAATAGTTGTGATATGATCTGATCTGCCATATGTGAAAGAGGAAAGATGTCCATCCCACTGTGCGGTAAACATCATCTTTTCTGAGAAACTCAACAGAAATGAAAGTGTCCACATGCAGTATGGCAGCTTGACTCAGTCTCACTGAAAACTTCTCTCTTTCTTGCTCTCTCTCTCTCTCTCTCTCTCTCTCTCTCTCTCTCTCTCTCTGTGTGTGTGTGTATAAGGCATTTCAGTTTCACAATGAAATCATTGTTGAAAGCAGCTGTTAAAGAAAGCTACACGCAGATACAGGTCCTGGTGCTCCCTGAGGCCTCAGGGCTCGTCTTGCTGCATGTCTTGCCAAGACTATAATTAATCTGCTTTCGCGTGCCATGCTGGGGCCAAAATCTAAATCCAGGTACTTTAACAGAGAACATCGGCACAAAAGGTCTAGCATGTCCAGAGATGAAACTTACAGCAACTTTGTTGTCACTGCATGAATTCAAGACGTTTTTGTGCCGCAGTCTGGCACCTGGGACGTGCCGTGAACCGCACAGAACTCTTCCGCAGAAATCACCGAGACCTCAGAAACTGATGCACATGACACTCGATACAGCAGCGGCCTGTAAGCTCTTATAGTGATGGTGTTTCATTTACGACGGACGAGTTCTGATGAGTTTATCACATCATTAATAAGTGTGGGCTGCAAACATACAGTCCATGGTTGGTGCTGCCAATAGTTTACAAGATCGCATGGCCAATCACAGGATGTGAGCTCCAATAAACACACACACACACACACACACACACACACACACACACACACACACACACACGTGCATACTGCATATATATATATATATATATTGTCTGTGCCAGATAGTATGTGCACCCTGCAACCCAAATTTATTTGCTGGGGTTGATGGTGAAGATAAACTCCTCCCCTTCGCTCTCTTTGGAAGATTTTGGGGTGCTGGTGGTAATTTGTCTTCATTCAGCAACTCGATCGTTTCTGAGGAGATCGGGGGTGTGTTCCAGGTTCTCCTCGCACCCTGTGATGTGTTTGTGGAGCTCGCTGTGTACTGAAGCGCTGCCCGGCTCTGGGTCGAGGTGCACATGCTTTCTGATGGACAGTCAGTCTGCATGCTGCAGGTATTCATAAAGCCGGAGCATGTGGTCTCCGGAGCCGAGTGGGCCGGACGGATGTCTGGGCCGTATTAGTGATGATATCAGGCCGGGCGTGTTGATACTGTGGGCTTGTGTGGTTTTGCTGTTTCAGAGAACAGCTCAAACTAAAGCGAAAGCAAACTTTCCGGGAAACGCTCGCTTTCCGTGTGTGTGTGTGTGTGTGTGTGTGTGTGGAGGGGGAGGGGGAGGGGGCGGGGGCGGGGCGGGGAGGGGCGGGGCTTAGGTGCAGTAATAAAGCCCAGCTTCTTTTCCCAGCTCGGATTCACGCGAGGATCATAAACAAGCACAAACCGGAGCTCAGGCTTTCAAACCAATGGAATTACCGCGGCGCGCTGTGGAGTCTAACACAACCCGACGCCATGGTTCCCCGGTGTCCTTCTCTCTGTTCTGGGCTGTACTGAACGGTAAGAGCTTTGAGATATCCTCCCCCCCTCTTCCTCTTCTTCCTCCTCCTCCTCCTCCCCCCGAAAATCCAGGGATAATTAATAGCAGCTATCCGCGATGAATGCGCGCGCTCGTGTCTGTGTGCGCGTGCGCGTGCGCGCTGATTACATAATCTGAACAGAACCGACAGTCACCTGCGAAGTAATAATTAATAATCCAGTAGAATCAATTCTGTGTCGTTTGCACTCGGTCTGCATCTACCTGTGCACAGGGGGGCTCGAGAAGTCGGCTGTAGTTTTTATTTGAGCACAAAATGTTCCCCTGTGTGGTCCTGGAAAAATCTCCGAGGAACACCTCCTGGAACCTCATGAGACCTCAACCTCACAAACATCTCAACTTGTCCCAACCATGGTGATCTTCATCCTTTCACCACACACACACACACACACACACACACACACTCACACACACACACACACCGTAGAGATCCAGTGTTCCTCACAAACTGAAACGAGAAACCCGTGGACATGAGCTTTCACTCTGTGTGTGTGTGTGTGTGTGTGTGTGTGTGTGTGAGAGAGACCCAGAGAGATGATCCATCAGCTTCAGCCTTGTCCCGTTTATCTGCAATTGTTTAACTGTGCACCAAAGGCCCGATTCCACAGTCTGTGCTGTTTGTGCTGTGAAGACGCGACTACTGAAGCCTGACCGCGATGAGGGCTGTTCGGGGATATCCGTCTACTGCGGGGACTGGAGTTACACTTTGAACGTTTATGTTTCTCTTTCACAGAATGTGTAATTAAAGTTAATGACCTCCGGATAGATATCCGGGGTTTGGACTCGATCCTGATTATCTTATTCAAAAGATTCAAACCGTCATTTAATTCAAATCAGCTCCACCTTAAAATCAAATCCTTTCCACCCGAGGAATGAGAACCGCAGGATGATCAGCGCCGCTCCTGCACCAGATATGAAACCTAAGGAAACAGAAACTGACTTCAGACCTGTGGGATCCTTTATCACGTCTTCACATAAACCCAAATATTTCAATGAAGAATTTTCCAGTGCGTGTTCCAGTTTTATATCTGAAATCACAGATCGATGTTTCTGAATTTTTTCCCCGCGCTAACTCAAACCCATTTTCTGTTTCTTCCCATCAGACCTCACGATCCTCGCCTAGATGACCTTTGTGACGCTACGCTATGGAAGACAGCGCCAGGAGCTGGTCTTCCCTGTAGGATGGTAGCGCACGGCGCCGTGGAAGACACGTCAGGCACTTCAGCAGATCGCCGAGCCCCGCTCTTGCAACACGACACCCCGACACATTTCCGCTTGTTCAAGAGTCAGAGCGATTTCAAGGCCATTGTTGAGACCACGTCCATGCTGGAGGAGAGCGGTTTCTACTGGGGGCCCATGACGGTCGAGGAGGCCCACCATAAGCTCAAGAAGGAACCTGTGGGAACTTTTCTGATCCGGGACAGTCAACAGAAGGACATTTTCTTTACTCTGAGTTACAGGGCACCGACGGGTCCCGTCAGCGTTCGGATACGATTCCAGCGCCTGTGTTTCAGTCTCAATGGTAAAGAGTGGTTCGAGACGCTCTTCCAGCTGCTGGAGCACTACTCCAGCTCACCCAAGAAGTGCCTGCTGCGACCGTACAGGAAGCAGCGTGTACACTCGCTACAGGAACTCTGCCGCAAACGGATTATGGAAACTCATGGAGCGCAGGCTATCGATGAACTTCCGGTCAATCCCATCGTCAGAGATTTCCTTCGCCTTTTCCCGTATCGGCTCTGAAGGCTCGGACGCATTAACGCACCGCTACGGAAATATGCTAGCCATGCTTGTCTGTCCCAAACAGACAATTTGTAGCACATCATGGAAAGACTTGAACAGTTGGAAGTTTACATCATCTCTGAATGTTTACACTATCAGGCAGGGAGTCCCTGGGCTTCCTGTGACGATATTTTTGCTATGCAAAAAGATATATTTCTCTACCAGTATTTTTATAACAATAATAACAGTAATAATATTAATAATAATAATAATAATAATAAATGTATTTTTCAACCACTAAAACACATTTGGCTTTTTTTTTGTTTGTTTTATTCACCACTTATATACACGGGGAGCGACAACATAAAAACCACGCTGCTTCACGATGAGAACAAACACCACGACACAAACTGTAGTCCACACTATATTTTCTCGCTGTGAAGTCAAAAGCAATTCTGTGCGATCTCTGAGCAGCGCTGCCAGGAACTGTAAAACTTCCTGAAGGAAACACTGTAACATGGAAGTTTTTTTTTTTTTTTTAAAGACGAGATAAAGTATCATAAGTAAAATATCCAGTGATATTCGATCCGAGCAAATATATTCCAGCTGGAATTTCGATACCGCCAGGCGTTCCGAGGGACCGATTCAATCCGAAAAACTAAGCCGGCTCGAAGAGTAAACTTCCTTTTCGCTTTCAGTGCACCTTGTTCTGTGCTCGAGCCTTTCCTAGTAATTCTGTCACTCAACTGAAAGAGGATCTTGTGCTTCCCCGGAACAGGGAAATATTCTCACTATGTCATAGTTACTTCGTATTCTGTTGCTTTTTTTAAAACCAACCTTACTGTCTCGGTTATGTCTCTTGGTGTACCTGCATTCCTGAGATGACACATGTGCTAAACTGACTCATTTGGGTAGCAGCAGGGTTGTGGGGCGGAGTTACAGTGACCGTAATCTCTTCATGGTATATACACACATTTACAAGAAACAGAGGGTGGGTGGAGCCTGTTAAGGAACTCGAACACAAACACACACACACACACACACACACACACACACACACACACACTCACAGTGCCAATAAATTGCTTTACTCAGAAAGTGAGTAAGATTGAGATAAGCCGGTGTCCTGGGTATGTCGTACTGTAAACCATCGATCAGCAGCGTTTATAGTGTTTCACGCAGGAGGAAGTGATTTGCTGTGTTTTTGCAGCTTGAATGTAATTACTGGGTCAGAAAGATGACGATGAGCTGCTGGGATTATTTATTGTACGTTGTAGAATATTTCGTATCATTTTATAGCCTAATATATTTTTTTAATAATATATTTTATTTTTATAATATATTTTTTCAAGCTTGTAGAAGTTGTAGATTTTTAAACTAAAATAGTTGAAATTTTCAATAGTAATTTTTTAATAACTTGTATTTTTAATCATGAAATTTTATACAGCTGTAGAATTTTTTGTAGATGTGTATTTTTATAAGTTGCAATGTTTACACTTGTTGAAGAAAAAATTTTAGTTGAAATGGGGAAAATATATATATATATATATATATATAACGGTGGCACAATGGTTAGCTAGAAGGTTCCGGGTTTGAGTCCTGAGCTCAGCGAGGGGTTTCCTTCAGGTATTCAGGTTTCCTCCCACAGTCCAAACACACACACACACACACACACACACACACACACACATCAGGCTAACTGGTGGTTCCCAATTGCCCCCGGATGTGAGTGAGAGTATGAATGATTGGGTGTGTATTGCTGTGAGATAGACCGGCGAGCTGTACAGAGGTACTCCTCCTTTGCCCAGAGTTGGCTGACATAGGCTCTGCCCACCCTGTGACCCTAGCAGAGTTTAGTGGTTCAGCATATAAATGGAAGAAATAAAGAATATTTCAAGGCGGCATGTTCTGGGAAAAGCGTGCTATCTTTAATACGCTTGATGATTATTATTATTATTTGCTCCTTTCACATTTACATCGACAGGATGAGACCGCCCGAGACGTCGCATTTCTCGGTTCTGCTCATAATGACAGAGTATGAATTTGTTGTGACTCATGAATGAGTTCCTGAAAGCTTCCTGCTTCTTTTTTCTTGTCTTTTCTTCTTTTTTTGTTTGAATCACCACCCTGCCTTGAAAGCGTAAGAGCTTACTGAGAAGCACCCCGGGGTGAAACCAAGCGTGGTGGCCCATGACGGAAATCAGCTCGCAGAACAAAGCAGCCTGCTGTTATCTGACATGAATCGGTCAGGTTCTGGATGGGTATCTTCTCGAGAACTCAAACAACGGTGAGGGTTCTGGTGAAAGATTTCAAGAGAAGAGAGACTTCAGATGAAAGTGAGCACCACGGGCTGTAATTTAACACTCGCTGGATTTTTGTTCTGATCATCATCAGATAACGAGACGGAACAGAGGATGCGCTGAGCTGCAAACACCAACATCACATCCAGAAAAGAAAAAACTGAGAATCAGGTGATGTCGGATTACTGAAATAAACCAAAGTGTGCATGAGGTTGAACATGATGGTGATTGTGTGGCACAGAAATCGTATTAAATTCTCAGATTTTCCACGTCGCGCTGTGAACTAAACACACAATGCGCTTTACAGAGGTGGAAAAAAAATTACTGGTTTTTATTTAATTTGATTTCTTGCTGTCATGAAATTTCAGTTCAGGGAATGACCGAGGCTTTCAAAAAGCAAAATATACATACAAGATTCATAATTCAGTTTATAAAGAAAACACACACACACACACACACACACACACAGGATTAATGCAGAAATCAACTTATAACTATTCATTGGTCCACAGATATACTGTGTGTGTGTGTGTGTGTGTGATGGAGGGACCAGTGTTGTTTAGGGTGAGGAACACACTAAAGCATAAAATCACTTCCAGGAAAAGAGACTGCTGTGTTTCCCTGAAGAGCTTCTCTCTCTCTCTCTCGCTCTCTCTCTCTCTCTCTCACACACACACACACACACACACACACACACACACACAGGTACATCCTGACCTCACTAGTCCATTGCATGGCCAATACAACCATTTCCACTCCCACAAACACCAGGGAGCAATTTGGAACAGCCAATGAGCCTAATGTATACGTCTTTTAACTGTGGGAGAAAACTGCAGTACGTGGAGGACACCCATGCAGCCATAGGGAGGACATGAAAACGCTGAGGATCGAACTCGAATCCAGGACCTTCCAGATGTGAGACAGACACGCGAACCTCTCCAGTTCCCTATCAGATATACAAAATAGATTAAAGATCATTGATGCGGTGATTGGTTAGTTATTTTTCTGAAGAAAGGAGACGTTTATGACCCATGATGGGAAGGAGTCTCCAGTGTCAGCACTTTGAACCGGTCCGATGTAAAGCTGTAACATTAAGGGTTGCTTGAATAGCTTTGTTGTTTTCACCTGTGGTCTTGAAATACAGCACGTCCTCGCCATGGCATCGCTTTGACAAACTTGAGCAGCATCAGAACATTTGTTCTTTTTTTTTTTTAACCTTTTTTAGTTTTTTTTCTAAAGCTGATGACAGGAACACTGAACCACTCCACAGTCTTCTCCAGTGGTCCAACAAGACTTTCAAATAGGGTTAAGGTCAGGACTAGAGGTGAGGCGCTGCAAAGCCGTCAGCGTGTTTCTGTCCCTTGCGAAAGGGTTGTGTCTGGAAGGGCATCTGACCTGAGAAAAAGGGAACAGCTGAAAGGAAAAGAGTATATATATAGAACTATATATATATATATATATATATATATATATATATATATATAGTAGGCGCTTGACTACTTGTGGTTTGGCACTCACGGTTTCAGTATTTGTGCACTACCGAGCAACTGGCATGTCACTCAAATTCAGCCAATGGTTGTCCTCCTTCCTGCTGATTGGTTGAGATGATGTAACGCCCCTTTTTCCTAATTCGTGCACAAGTCGTCAATGAGACTCCTTTTTTTTGTGTTTTAATTCCCAGTGAAGTTCTATGATCCCACTCAAACGCTGGATGTCTCTTCTGAAGAAATAAGACTTTCTCCTGAGAAACGACGGTTTTCTCTGAACTGTTGTATTAAAATCTTTTTCATTTATGATTCGAATAAAGTACATACTAGTAAATTAATGTTTGGAATGTTTGTGTGTGAGATTTTATGTTCTGTAGCATGTTTAACAAACGATACCAAAAGGATCAACTTTATTACGCTGCATGTCCTTTTGCATTGAACGTGACGTCTCCAAGATGGCGCTGCTTAGAGGGCGACATCGCGGAGTTCTCAGAGTCAAATTTTTTATCGGTTCATTTTAATTTGTTTTATTTGTTGTTTTGTTTGTTCATGTTTTGCACGATGCTCGTCTACGACCGGTCGACTCTGCTACAGCTATGAGATTGGAGTGTTCCGAAGTTTAGCACCTAGCATGCTCAACTCCGATCCTGAGCTAATATGCTATGGAAGCTCAATGCTCGCCGCACCCCAGTTATATATGTTTTTTTGAAGTGAATATAATAAGTAGAACCGGGGAGGGGCAATGGACTCTGAACCACACACATCAATCATTAGCTGACTTATTTTTTAACCTTATATGTTAATGTTTTATCATTTTAATTATTGTAGTAACCACTGATTTTATTTTGAAAATCGCACATTTCCCGCCTCTTTATGTGGCCTAACACTTGGGTTATAAAGGCTCAAATAATAAATAAATAAATAAATAGATCTTTTTGCTTGTAGATGTCGCCACGTATGTGAAGACATTTAAGAAAACCACACCAAGTTTACACACCCCTGCATTACTCCACCACAAATAATAACTAAATAATCAAAACGTTCTGACTGTGCTTCTGTGGAAAGCTTAGTGTCTATTGGAACTTTTTAACAGTCAGTTCACACTTGGCTGAAATTTAAATAGCTCCATTTTCCACACACACACACACACACACACACACACACACACACACACACACACACACACACAATGAACAAAGACAGAACGCCACCAGTTGAGTCACAATCACACTGTAACCTCTTTTCTCCATTTACATGAACCACAACTGAAGACCCCCGGATTAGTACTTTTCACCCCACGATCTATCAGACCATAAGAGTGAATTCCAGGAAGGCAACACTCGTCACCGCCTTCCTGTTTCATTCGGCCGCAACCAACCAGGTTCCAGCCTTATTCTGAACACACATTAAATCGGCTCCACTTAGAGTTCAGGCAGGTGCTCGTGTACATGATGCTACAAGACCTGATACAGTCGCATCATTTTTGAAACGATGACGCGAGTAACGTTTCCCGACTTCGGTCTTGTCAGCACATGGTTTGGCCAATCTCCACATTTCATGTGAAACGCTGTACCGAACACATTGCACCGACACCGAGTGAAACCCTTACAATTTACAGGCATGACATCTGAGGCAGGAAGAGGCATGACCTCATATTTCCTTATTTGGAAGGGAGTACATGAACACACAGATGAAGATCAGGGGTTAAACCAATGATGAGCTTCTACGACAGTCCCACGCCGCTTGTTGGGCGTCTGATTCTGTCTTTGTGTCATTTCTTCAGTGGTATCACGCACCACTGACATCGCAATGCGGTTCAGCAGGCAGCGGGACTTCGTGTCAGCTGGAAACACAAACCAACCCTTTCTGTGTCGCTGAATGCTAGAAAACCTTATGAATAGATTTTTTTTCTCCTGTTTCTAAAAACGTCATTTCACTACGTCTCCTCAGGAAACGCCCTTCAACCCACAACACCTAAAACACAGACGTGGCAAAACTGTTCACCAGACGAGCTTCTGAGCTCCAGTTCTCAAGCAATTCCAAACACAGAACCCATCTGGATGACATGTACTTTAATTGAAGCTGCATATGCAGAGCAGGGTTCATCAACCCATTAACCTGCCGACAAATGGAGGAAGTTCAGGAGGACTTTTGCTAATCTGGCAGTATGGCGGTGTCATGGTGAACACGTCCCCAAAATAGGTCCTGGGTTCGAGTCCTGGTTTCTGTGAGGGCGTTTCTGGGCAGCTTCTGCATGTTCTCCCCATGCTTGCGTGGGTTTCCTTCGGGTACTCGGGTCTCCTACAACAGGCCAAAGACATGCACTTTAAGTGAACTGGCTGCCCCTAGGTGTGAGTGTGAATGTTTGTGCATGTGTTGGCCCTGCAATGGACTGGTGAGCTGTTCAGGGTGTATGCCAGCTTCGCAGAGTTGGCAAAGATACTGTAGGCTTCAGCTTGCCGACTAGGATAAAGCGGTTGGGAAAATGACTGAATGAATGACGCTAATCAAGTGTTCTTGGTGCTGGTTAGCGTGACACATTCTTCTGTCTCACGCTAACCTGCTCCAAGACCAACGCTCCACCCTGAAGCACAGTGTTCGGAGCATCATGGACTGGATGTGGTTTGTTTCCCCTGGGTCTGGATGCCATGCAGCCAGCATGACATTTTCAGGTGAATTTCAAGGCAACAGCGTGAGAGACGTGACTGCTGGGAGGGTAGAATGACAAAAGAGCGTGTTCGGGAACAGCCAAGCCAGAATCCGACATCGGTTGAGGTGCAGAGGTGTGAAGTAGAGGATGGTGTTGTTTCAGTGTACATTCTATAGCTATAAATTCACACATTTAGATCCATAAATATTCGGACAGCATCATCGATTTGGTCCATGTACACCATAAAGCAGTCAGGTTGTGGCTGAACGCAGACTTTAAGCTGTGAGCTGTAGTTTAAAGGATTTAACTAAAATATTGGGTCACTCGTTGGAATTACAACCACTTCTATACGCAGTCGCTTTATTTTAACAGGCTCAAAAGTAATGGTACTTATGGCCTGGTTTTTTTTTTGGTTTTTTTTTTTCATTATGTCAGGGGAAGTTCAGGAGGTAAAATGTCTATAATCGATTCCACTGTGGAGGCAGGTCTGGGTGATACTGGGCCGCATCAGGTTTTCCACAAGAAAGGTTTTGTTAAAAATTTCAATCTTCTCAAATCTCTTTATTTTATTTGCATTTGGTGGCAGTTCATACAAACTTAAAGGGAAAATGAGAACAAACACATCACACTTGAAGCACAGGAAGGGCATCTTGCACATCAAATGAGAAAGGGTCCACAAGAATTTGAAATGCGGCTCTGTACATCTTGAAGTCTGTTAATCTGTGATCAAATTCCTCCTGTAGTTTCAAAATGACATCAACATACTTCTCACCACTGAATGGTGCGCCTGCATCCACCAGTGCATTCCATGCTGGGAAATGGCAAAGGTTTGCATGAGTGAGCTGGGTTTTCCATAACACAAGTTCTGTGCAGAATGCTCTCACATTGTCATAGACAGCACTCACAAGTTGCCCCTGGCCTTGTAACTGTTATCCGCAGCGCTGTTTACAAGAAAAACAAGCGGGAATGACACTGTGCTGTTGTTGATGTCATTTGTTTTGGCTACTTTTACTCAGTCCCGGCAGTGATGCATGAGATCCATTTAGGAATTGTGACATCCAAGCCTGATGGCTGAAAATAGTCAAACTTCAACCTGCAAAGGCCCTTTGCAACCAAACAATGCTGAATAAATTTAATTGTGTTCAAAGTTCATTTCATTCCTGTTCCAACGGTACCAAATTCAACCGTGTTCATAGAAAAAGAACATTTCAATTTTAGACTGAATTTGTGTTGATTTTTCACCAACTTTGATTAGAGCGCCTTTGTTTTGACGAGATCACAAGTGTACTGCAAGGTATTGTTTACGAAATCAGGTCGCGTGTTGTGAGGACCTGACAAACTTGATCTAAACCATTATCATATTCAGCAGTGAATCTCCAACTTTCCATACATACCCGGTTTGTCAGGGGTATAGTTCGCCTTTTTTGTTGTTGAAAACTTCATATTTATAAGTATCCCCAACGAGATTTCCAGTTGTTTAAAAATCCGTAAAATATAACCCACATAAACCAGATCCTAAAATTCTGAGATTTTTATCTAGTTTAAAATTAAATTTGAATCGTAGCTCAAAAATCAAGGAGCATGACGTTCCAGGCAATTTAATTGCAAGTACCTCTCAAAAAAGTGGTATTGACTATCACATGCCGAGATGGCCACCACCATGATGGACGCGTCTGAGCAGGAGACTGTCATTTCTGATCTATTTATTCCATACTTGGGGGAGTAATATACAGAGATCCCTCACTACTTCGCACTTAAATTCATGCGGCTTCAGTGCATCGCAGTTTTTTAAGTAAATAAAGAAATAAATATTCATCGAATTAAAAAAAAAATAAGGAAATTAAGGAAGAATAGGAGAAAAAGTTAAGAAAAATACCACAAAAACAAGGCCAATTTATACAAAAAAACCCAACCAATACACAACAAAAAAACAACCCAAAATTTCCCATCAAAACTATTTACATTGTTGCATCTGTGTGTGCGCGCATCTGCGCGCAGATGTATGTGTGTCGTCTTCTTCTCATGCAATACCATCTGTATGTGTGTGTATTTATATTTTATTTACATCTTATGTTATTTTTTTTAATGATTAATTGTTATTATAAGCATTTATAGCATTGAATATGTTCAGTTCATCATTTTCTGTAACCGCTTAATCCTAATTAGGGGCGCGGGGAGGCTGGCGCCCATCCCAGCCACCTTTGGGCGAGGGCAGAGTACACCCTGGACAGCTCGCCAGGCCATCGCAGGTCGGAAACACGCCGACGGCTTTGCATCTTACTCTTGTCGAAAGTCAGCAATGGTTCTTTTACATGCCTCACACTACAGACAGTGAGAGACATGGCCGGCCTTTGATAACTCATTTAGCTGCACTGAGGAGGACAGTGACAACCTTGTGGAGAGTGGGACTCGAACCGCCAACCTTTGGATTAGCGATCCAGCGCCCTATACCACTAGACCACCACTGCCTTCGCATTGAATATGTATTTATATACACATATACATGTACGTATACACCAGTCGGGGGGGGGGGGGGGGGTTGGGGGGGGCACCATGCTGAGGGGTGATCCTACTTCATGGATGTCGATGGTCGCATGGGGATCTTTGTCCCAATTAACCGCGTAAAGTGAGGGTTCCCTCTATATTTCTACAATCGGAATACAACCTTTATTGTGTATAGAATTTTCTAGGGCGGCTGTTTTGTTAATCTTGCGATAAATATAGACTTCGACTCTGAATTGATCGGGTCACTCGGCTCTATGGTTAAACATGAACGGAATTGGCACTTACAACTTCCTGCAGACTTTTATTGAATTTATAGTTCCAATTTCAAAATCAACATCAACATGTTCCTCAGATGTAAATTAAGACTCCTACTTAGTCTGAGGCTATTTAAGAGGGTTTTGAGGGAGAAATCTATGTTCATTCCTGTGCTGTTGATGTGGTCACGTGACATAATCATGCTCTGTGATTGGAGAAATAAGTAAACAAACACATGTGGTATTGTTATTAATTACTTTTTTATTCATTTAAGGTTTAGACAGACATTTTATTTACATACAACCTACATTATATGATAATGCACACATTCCTGTCTAAAATCAGCTGCTTCATGTGTACTCGAGGCCAAGCCCCCAGTCACTCAAGGTAGAATGGTCATTAGCAATAATAGGATTGTTTATTCATATGATCCGTTTCTTTGTTCGGTTAACGAAGAGTACAATACGCTGAAAAAGATGACAATTATTACTTATTGCAATACTCTCAATTTTCCAAAATGATTATGTATTCGACATTTCCAACATTTTGCCATTTAACATGTTTTGACCTCCTTCACAGCTAAATCCATGGTAGATAGCCTTAAACTGATGCTTCCAATGGATTAAGCACGTCATTATACTTTCGAAATAAAAATTACAGGCTATTGGCTTGGTTGGTTGAAATTCAGTGGATTTTCAAAATTTGACAATTTTTGGCATTTTTCTCAAATTTCACTTGTCTGACCCCCTTTAAACCCCAAACCATGGTAGATAGCCTAAAACTGATGCTTGCAATGGATTAAACAGGTATTTTCCCTTGGAAACAAAACTATCGAGGTATTGACTTGGTTGGTTAAATTTGAATGAATTTGCAAAGACTGGTCATTTCGATCAGTTTTTCCCGCGGCATAAATTGCAGTTCGAGGCGTATTTGAGGGACAATAACTTCAAAAGATGAGAAGACCTGGCCTTCATAAAAAAATTAGTGAGGTTTATTCTACCCCATTATCTTGGAAAATAACATAAAAGGTCTTTCCAGATGTCTAATTTTGAAAATAGGGGCATCTAAATACGCCATCTTTGCAAATTTGGTGCTACCATAATTTTAAAACAAAAATAAAAGCCATATTGATATGGCTTTTACTACAAAACCTATTACCTGAGAGGCCTTGAAGCTCCATAATGCAGAACTAGGTTTTAGAAATGACTGAAAAATGGCATTCATTCTAAGTAGAAAGTAAAAATTCTTGTTGCATAGTCTCCCCAAAGTGTTCCAAATGATGTCCGAGCCAGGGGCCTGAAGCGAGGGTAACAACAGGCTGTCATGGAAAACGTTCAAGATAATTGCATGAAATTTGGACTGGTGATTTGTAATGGTTCACCCAACAAAGTGAACCTAAAACCAATGCATTTATGATAACTTTCATTTTTTCGCTGCCAATATCTACTTTTATATTATATAGACATACCTTATTCTACGTGATAAGCGCCCAGGGCGCTTAAAAATTGGAGTGGGTGGGTGCTTAAAATTTTACCAGCGGAGTGGAAGGGTAAGTACTTATTCCCATGAAGGTGGATAATAACATGAATAATAACAGAACAATTAAAGAGTTTTACTGGTATTTGTATTATTCATTTTGTAGTATCAACCAAATCCCTTACACGAAAGCTAAAAATAAACAGAAAACAGCATTAAAAAAAAAGACCCCTTAGTTTTCCCTCCCAGTGCTGTTCCTTGAAACATTTTCCGTAAGTAAAATTTAGCCAATCAACATGAATGTCAACTTTAGCACATGGAACGTTGAACCAATCAACACGAACATAAACAAAAGCACATGACCAAGAATGTCCTTAAATATATTAAGTTAGTGAGCAGAAGAATCGGGTGAAAAATACTCATCATCACTTTCCGATAGGTCCATATCTGGCTCATCGCTCCATTCATTCAGAGCATCCCATAGTTTTGCTGTAGCAGTTTTGAATGGTTCATCGGTTGTTGGACATTTACCAAGAGAACACAGCAAAATATTTTCCTGTTTTTAAAGCAATCAAATGTGTTGCGACTGATGAACCTTATAGACATTTCCCAGTGGCAGGGGGTGTTGAAATACCATGTAAACTCACTTTTACAGGCAGTGAATGCCTCATTTTACCGTTACAAAGACTGATCCAAGGTAAGCTTGATCTACCATTTTGCTCCCAGTACACATAGATAAAAAAAAACATTGGGGGGGGGCTTATTGGAGCAGAGCGCTTATTACGTCAAATAAGGTATATGTAATGCTTATTGTGTGAGGAAATGCAAACACAATGCAAATTCAATTCAAATAGCACAATGCAAATAAAAAGCAAGGATCCACAAATAACGGTTCAATCATATAATTGGTCTGGGTTACTGGGGAGTGTTATTGCCGATGGACAAGTGTCGCTATGTAACTACAGACTACATTAGGCAGTATCGAGTTGCTCACTTTTCTTTCATTTCACCGTGTGCACATCACTTTGATTCATTTTGCAGAGAGAGAGAGAGAGAGAGAGAGAGAGAGAGAGAGAGAGAACATATTACCTCTCTAATGTATATACAGTGGAGCCTCCGTACTCGAACTTCATCCGTTCCAGACGGCTGTTCGGATTCCGATTTGTTGGGATTCCCAATCCGCTTTTCTCATTACAAATAATGTAAATGGTCTTAATCTGTTCCGTCGTCTTTTGAACAGAAGTTAACAGAACTGTAACTCATACCATAGGTCCGCAAAATAAATGAAAAAATATTGAATACAGTACACTATGTTATGGTCTGTGTTGTGAGAGACTAACTTTTCTGTCTCTCTAACAGTGACTACGATTTCTCAGTTTCATCTATGAAAACGTTGAGAGCCAGAGAGCTCATGGGGAAGTTGAGCGTGTTCTGTTGTCATCTGTCTCATAGCTATAGTAGGGTCAACTGGTCATAGACAAGCATAGTGCAAAACATGAACAAACAAAACAACAAATAAAATAAATTAAAACGAACAAACAAACAATTTGACTCTGAGATCTCCGTGACACCGCCCTCTAGGCAGCGCCTTCTTGGAGACAATGCAAAAGGACATGAAGCATAATAAAGTTTATCCTTTTGGTATCATTTGTTAAACATGCTACAGAACATAAAATCTCACACACAAACATTCTAAACATTAACTTAGATACTGTACTGGAATAATAATTGAAAAAGACTTTAATACAACAGTTCAGAGGAAACTGTCGTTTCTTCAGGAGAAAGTCTTATTTCTTCAGAAGAGACATCCAGCGTTTTATATCGCTTAGCCAGAGAAGACGCACAGCGTTTGAATGGCATCATAGAGATTAACTGGTACTTAAAATACACTAAAAAAAGACGCTCATTGACAACTTGTGCACGAATGAAGAAAAAGGGGCATTACATCATCTCAACCAATCAGCAGGAAGGAGGACAGCCATTGGCCGAATTTGAGTGACGTGTCAGTTGCTTGGCAGTCCGTGAATACTCAAACCGTGAGTGCAAAACTGTGAACAGTCAAGGGGCCTACTGTGCATACATACATACTCTTTAGCTTCGTTTAGGTGGTTATGTCTATAAGCTGATCTGTGGGTTTTCTGTTCGGTACTCTAAATCGTATTTGTAGCTGGAGGTAGTATATGCCGTTAGTGATTATATAGCTTTAGTGCTTTAGCGCTAGCTTTAGCTTTAGTGCTTGTGATACGTACATAATACTGTATCAACAACTTCTGGACTTCCCCAGGACAGCTTTTAGGGTGATACATAGTATCAACAACTTCCGGACTTCCCCAGGACAGCTTTTAGGGTGATACATAGTAATACATAGTGATACATAGTCCCTAACTTAGGGACTTCCGGAAGTTGCGTAGTTTTTCTCCCTCTCTATCTCGTTTTTTCTCGCATGTTACGACTTCTGGTTTTTGTTCGGTTTCCTGGATGGAAGAACTCACGGATTTTTTGTTCGGATTCCGATTTGTTCGGACTCTAGACCGTTCGGATTCCGAGGCTCCACTGCATCAGAATACACGTGTCTGAATGAGAAGGATCCAGGAGGAACGGTGAGGTTACAGGGAGCAGAGATAAGGAAGATGGAGGATTTTAAGTACTCAACAATCCAAAGCAATGGAGAGTATGGAAAAGAGGTGAAGAAGCGTGTGCAGGCAGGTTGGAATGGTTGGAGAAAAGTGTCCAGTGTGATGTGTGATAGGAAGGTATCAGCAAGATCGAAAGGAAAAGTGTACAAGACGGTGTTTTGGCCAGCGATGTTGTATGGTTTAGAAACAGTGGCCCTGGGGAAAAGACAGGAGGCAGAGCTGGAGGTAGCAGAGATGAAAATGTTGAGGTTCTTTTTGGGAGTAACGAGGATGAATAGGACCAGGAATGAGTACATCCGAGGGACAGCACATGTAAGAGGTTTTGGAGACAAAGTCGGAGACGCTAGATTGAGATGGTTTGGACATGTTCAAAGAAGGGATAGTGAATATATTGATAGTAGGAAGCTGAGGTTAGAACTGCCAGGCGGAAGGCCTAAAGGAAGATCAAAGAGAAGATTTATGGATGTGGTGAAGGAGGACATGAAGGTAGTTGGTGTAAGAAAAGAAGATGCAGAGGACAGGGTGAAATGGAGGCAGATGATTTGCTGTGGTAACCCCTGAAGGGAGCAGCTGAAAGGAAAAGAAGCTGAAAGAAAAAAAAAAAAAAAAATATATATATATATATATATATATATATATATATATATATATATATATATATATACATATATATATATATATATATATATATATATATATACATACACACACACACACACACACACCATATTTGCCGTAATAAGCGCCCTGCTCCAATAACCCCCCCTCCCCCCACTGTTTTTGATCTTATGCCTAATATGTGTACTGGGAGAAAAATCGTAGATCAAACTTACCAATTTTATTTCATCAGTCTCTGTAATCATAAAATGAGGTTCACTGACTGTAAAAGTGAGTTTGCATGGTATTTCAAGACCCCCTGCTACTGGGGAATGCCTGTAATGTTCATCAGTAACAATACATTTGATTGTTCCACCATGCTTTAAAAAACAGGAAAATATTTTGCTGTGTTCTCTTGGTAAATGTTCAACAACCGATGAACCATTCAAAACTGCTACAGCAAAACTATGGGATGCTCTGAATGAATGGAGTGATGATCCAGATATGGACCTATCAGAAAGTGATGACGAGGATTGTTCACCGGATTCTCCTGCTCACCAACTTCATAAATTAAAAGACGTTCTTGATCATGTGCTTTTGTTTATGTTTGTGTTGATTGGTTCGACATGTGCTAAAGTTGACATTCATGTTGATTGGCTAGATTTTACTTCAGTGAATAAAATAAAGATTATAAAGACGATATGCTTGTAAACAATTGCAGGCTAGTTGCTAAGGAAGATCTGAAACGAGCACACTGATTTGTCAGCTCGGGCTTGCACATGCGCAGTGTCCGTCACACATTAACTTCCGGTTTACTTCCTGACTCTAGTATACCGCATGCGGAACTTATCTCCAACTTTCTCTTCAATAACAGTAAGTTAGTTTATTTATACGATTGTGAATACACAGAATTTCTGGAAAAGGAGAGTGAAATGTCATCTGTGATGTCTAGCAGCATTAGTATAGATCAGGGGAGGCGAACAACTTAGACACAAAGAGCCAAACTTTTTAACTGTGAGAGTTAAAGAGCCACACCACGTGCTGACCTGCCAAGACACACACACACACACCTCTCTCTCTTTCTCCCTTGCTCTGACACACACAACTACTGAACACACTTCAGATACATAGATATGGCCTGTATAATATAAATGGATGAATATTGAAATATACACACAATCATGTTGAGTCGGGTGTTTTTTACCTTTGGGGAATTCCGTGCCAATATTAGCATGGAGTTGCTAAAACGACGCTGAAGATTTGAATCCTTGAAATGTGATATCGTGGTACTGCATAATAAACAGAGCGATTTATCATTCCGTTCAATAAAAAAGTAAGCATCTTCCCATCCTCCCAGAAATGTCCTGTGTTCATCTTCATATTTTCGTTTAGCTTTGCATTTTGAAATTTTTACAAAGAGGGTAAGTCTGCATGCAAAGAAAATGTTTACTTAATTTCCCAGCATTAGACGTCTTCCACTCAGATGACTGGCGGTCACATATGTGTCAGATGCGACATAAAAAACACCCAACCTGTCAAAATTATTTTTAAATATTATTTATTATTTGTTTTTAATAACCTCTGAAGGATTGAAGTGTGTTTTAAGATTAAAAAAAAAAAAAACATGAGAAGAGGCAAAGAGCCACAGTATGTAGAAATATGATAAGAGGCAAAGAGCCACATTCTTATTGATGAAGAGCCACATGCAGCTCGAGAGCCACGTGTTCGCCAGCCCTGCTATAGATGTTAAATTCAATGCGAGAATTTGTCTTTCAAGATGTCGAAATGCTTGGTGTTCTTAAAGATTATTTCGCCGGTGAGTATTTTTCTCTGCATGAAAAATTTGATTATGGAATTTTTTTGATTATTTTCTGCTGTGATGTTTTCTTCTGAGCAGGATATATATGAAGATGATGATGCTGAGGGCAGAGTTGATGAAGTTTACTTGTATAAAGAGATCAGAGAGTGTTGTTATAGAATTTTCTTATATATAGTTTTCTTAATTTCAGTGTGATTGTTTGAACCTGACAGTGTTTTTCTTTTGAATCAGTATCATTTGAAGGTATTTGAACCTTGGTGGAAAAGATACATACTGATCTTATTTGAATAAACAGAAATGAAAAAAATATATAGTTGTTTTTGTTTATTTTTGGGGGGTTACCACGGTGACTGATGGGTTAAAATGGCTAAAAAATGGGCGTGTCAGATTAAAATGAGGATGATTTCTCTTATCTCTTCCTAAAACTTTTCCTAGACATGTTTTCTAAAAGTTTATATGGCTGAAGTGCATAAAAATGTTTTGTTGCCAAGGACTAATGATGTTGGAAGAAGTGCAATCTTTGTGCTCATTTTTCTCTAAAACATCTTTTGAAATGTTTAGTTGAATGCTGACACAAGAAATGGCATCGCTCGCTCAGTTTTCAAGCTATTGACAAACTTCTTGCTGCATTTTGCAGCTTATACACACACACACACACACACACACACACACACATATATATATATATATATATATATATATATATATACACACGTGCACACACACACACACACACACACACACACACACACACACACACAGGGCAGAAACTTAAACTTTTTTTTTCAGTGTTGTGAACGAAACAGACTGGGACTAATGTCTGCTTGTGCCCAATAGAAACAGGGGGGCTAGCCAGGCATGGAAGAAAACACCCCGGGAGCCATATACTGCACCATGATTGGTCGATTCGTTCAGCTCTGTACACAACAGCCTAATGTGTAAAACATCAAATTCACGGGCTGCACTAGCATTAAGCTTTCATATTAAGGCGGCGACCACAAACTATCATGTATATGTAGGTTGCGAGTTTGAGACCTGTGGTTTACCTCAAAATGTAAAAACTACTGATAGCACTCAAGAAAGGCCAGATTAGACTTTGCTAGAAAGTTGGCCCAGCTCTGGAACAGGACCTTAACTTGTACCAGAGCTATTAGAAGAGTATGAAAAAGGAAAATATGGGCTAGGGAGGGTATATTACATCATCTGTCAAACATGGTAGACATGGACATGTACTGTATCGCCAGTGAAAGTGGTCAGTGGTATTTATTGATGCTGCTGCTGCTGCTGATAGAATGAACAGGATTATTCAGAAGTGTACAGCGCTATAGTTTCTGCTCAGACTCAGTCAACTCTGTAAGACGGATAGGAGCACATCACTGTACAGATGGATAATGACCCAAATGAGATACAAGAGTTTCTTCAAGAGAAAACACGTGGCATTACCTCAACTGAACAAGCAGCTTTTCGCTTATTGAAGACAAAAATGAAGGTACAAAGATCCAGATATGATGAGCAATTGAAGGCAGCTACAGTACAATCCTGGCAAAGCATGTCAAGGGAGGAAACTGTCCCTGGGTTCCACACTTCAGATGATCACTGACTGCCAAGGATTTTAATATAAGTATTATGCTTCTATTCATCATCATGTTAGTTTGTCCAAGTACGTTTGTGCCCACACAGTGATTACAATGGACTCAGAGCAGCGACGCCATAATCTGTGTGAGAAACACACGCCTCTTTTTTGTTCGGTCACACTGTCCGTTGTGTGTGACTGAAGAAAAGATAAAATCTCACCGTAGGGAAGGAGGCTTATGGGAATACAGTATCTCTGATTTCACATTCTCAGTTCATGTGACAGGAGACACGACTTATCTTGGAACATTGATGATTTAATAAAGAAGTGCTGTTATGGATTCTGACTGCTCAGAACAGGTCAATGAAATCTCGGAAACAGCGGCTCGGACAGTCGCGTAGCTAGAAACCGCAGGTTTATTTACAATCAAATCCAACATGTAAGTAGATGTTTATTTAGCATTTCTGGAAGGAGTCTCCAGTATTAGCGCATGACACACGTTTTTCCAACATCGTCAGGACACTTTCTGGTTTCTCAGTAACATGACAAATCCTTCTTTGCCTTCTGCAAGAGAAAAGAAATAGCAGCTGGAGAAGGAACGGCATTTTAAATTTCTGCTGTAAGGCAAGTGAGAACAGGAACGAGCATACTTAGTCGGTATTATCGACGTGATAAAGGGCTTCTCTTTCTAAATAAAAAGCCCTTCTCAGTAGAACTCAAACTGACAAACACTAAGGGGACGTTAGACGCCACGCATTTCACTGCTGTGGTGGATAAAACGCACCCCCCCTTACCCCCCCCCCCCCCCACACACACACACACACACACACATGCTTTACTCTCAGCATCTACTCCTCTTTAAGCTCTCTTCCACGGAATGGCACTTGCAAGTTTTATCACAACCTCAGTTCTTCCTGGCAAAGAACTGGTTCTGAGTCATAAATTCAAGTGTCTGGATCTTCAGGCCTTTTTTAGTTTACAAACCCAATAACAAACAGATTCCCAAGAATGGAGCTGATTATGAGCTTGAAATTCGTTGTGATTTACTTGTGTCTGGAATAATATTTCCAGACTAACTCGGCCATGATAAGGTTACATGCAAGATTATTTGCAACGATTAACACACATTACTTTCTACATGGGAACAGTACAATCTGATTGGTCTCCTATCAAAGGGTTTCAAAAGCATTACTATTATTAATTCAAGTGAGTTTCTGGTTTCTGAGGAGTGAAAAGCCAGGAAATAGTTCTTATCGCATCGTTGCCGTCGGATAACTGAGTTTTTACACCGTTGCCATTGGATATGTTGAATGATCTTTGCACGGCTGGCACGTGCAACACAGACTGCCTAGTCATACTGCTGTTTGACACATACCAGCTGTGCAAAAATTATTAAATAATAAATATTATGTAAAATTGCAGTCGATGCGAGAATTGGAAACTGCAAGGCTTCAATCGAAAGAAAAGTTCACTCCATGCGATAGTATAAAAAAACAACGGACCCAAAATTAAAGGTTTAATAAACCGGCTTGCATCTACAGGAGGTTCTCATCAAAGGCCCAGATTAAAAATTTTATGGAGGAGAAGGTATGATAAATATAAAAGTGTATTTATTACTAGCAATACTAACTGATTCATTTTTAATTGTTTTAATTATAATTAATTGTATTTTTATTTATTATATTAATTCGACATCAGAAATCTGGGTTAGCTTTTAAAACACCCAAAGCGAGCGCGCACACACACACACACACACACACACACACACACACACACACTCTTGGAGTGTGGAGTCACATTACAGCACCTGGGGGTTTAGGTTGCTACTTCAGACACAATGCTGGTGGGTGGGGGTGGGTGGGGTTGCTTATTTTCCCCAGCTCTGGAATCGAACCAGCATCCTTTAGGTCCCAAACCCATTAGGCCATGGCTGCCTCGTGTTTTATGTGCCAGTTGTTTGGAGGACATCTCCTTTATCAGGACACAGGGTATATGGTATTAAAGGAGAAATGTATGCTTGGTCAAATATTGAAAAACTCGACAAACATGAGATGTACTTACTTTTTTCACACCTGATAAAGATCATCTCCAACACTGCAGTCACAAGATGCGAACACTCAGCAGAAACATGTTTATAATAAGTTTCTACAAACCGAGCTGGAAACTTAGAAGAGAGGACACAGGAATGATTTAAGCTCCACCCACACAAAAAGTACTTCTTGAAACTTATGCATTTTAACTTGTTGGATGACAGGCATGCTGAAATAGACTGGAAAAGTTTAAGTCGCGATTTCTCAAAATTGTATGTTTCTCTTCACAGAAACATAAGAGCTTCACAATGAATTAATATTTTGCCATCATTTTTGGTCAGGATGTCAGTGGTGGTGGCAATAAACCAATAACATCTGAAAAATATTAAATATTTATTGAGCAAGCCATACAGGTGTGAGTTTGAATTACCAAAATATGGGGGGAGGGGTTATAAGTGAGCTCGTGCAGATTCTTTTAAACATAAAATATATTATTTTGGTTCATTGCATATTTTTATGTTATCCACAGTGAAAGAATGAAGCGTTTTACTTCATTAAGTTTTGAGTTTAGAGCTGTTTCAGTCTACAATGTCTCTTCATGAGTCACACCTGTATATACAGGTGAGGCGCGGTATTTGATATATGGTTGGTAAATCTTTTCAATAATGTTATAATACGGTATAGACAAATGTATGAATGTAATTTTGGACTGTGTGAATAATAGTATACAGTACCTGATTTCCCCCATAAACAAATATTATTGTAAACATTTAAAAAACCTTCATAGAAATAATCATGATCTGATGTTGTATCTTAAATATTAAATCAGGTTGGAGTTAAAAGTGTATATTTTACTTGCTCAATTAATAATAATAAAACATATTTCAACTTTTTTTTGGGAGTGGGAGGTGGGGGTTATTTGTGACAAAAAGTCAGCCAAGATTTCCCAGATGGAGAAATAAACAGCATTGACTGGAAATGCAGAAATTTGAAAGTCAAAGTAAAAGAAGGATGATGTGTTTTTTTTGCGCGTCCTGCTGCACACCTCGACAATCAAGCGGCGCATGTGCAGGACCTGGTGTTGTTTTTACAGAACACAGACGAACATTATTATATTTAACGTTGACACCATGTGCTGACAGTGACGTTTCCTTAATTGTGTAAAGCCAGAAGAAAACAAACGAACTAAAGGACATTCTGGTTTGTTTCCTGCTTGGAAGTGGGAGCTGCCCATACCAATTTCCTTTCAATGAAAGCACCACCTGAACAGATGAGTTCCAACGGGTCACTGAGCTCCACCCGCTGAGTCCCGGTTTTTCTTCTTTTTGACTTCACTTCCTGAATCTGTTTAATTCAATCAGTTGTAGTTATAAAGGGTTTACTATGATAACTGGAAAACCTACAGAGCTGAACTGTGTGTGTCTCATATTTAAGTAAACATATCCTTGTTTGTTTGCCAACTTGAGGGCTGTTCCTGACCGTTATCACCATCAGAACTGGTGTGGTTTTTCTTTGGCAATTAACTGAGAGAAGCTGAGCATGCATCCTTATTCAGTTCACATCACACAGTAAAGCTGAACTGGTGTGTGTGTGTGTGTGTGTGTGTGTAGCTGTTGCTGAAGTTCAGTTCAGTTCATTTTCTGTACCCGCTTAATCCTAGTTTGGGTCACGGGGAGGCTGGTGCCCATCCCAGCCAACTTCGGGCGAGGGCAGAGTACACCCTGGACAGCTCGCCAGGCCATCGCAGGGCGGAAACACGCTGACGACTTTGCAGCTACTCTTGTCGAAAGTCAGCAATGGTTCTTTTACATGCCTCACACCATAGACAGTGACAGACATGGCCGGCCTTTGATAACCCAGTTAGCTGCACTGGGGGGGCAGTGACAACCTTGTGGAGAGTGGGACTCGAACCCCCAACCTTTGGATCAGCGATCCAGCGCCCTATACCACTAGACCACCACTGCCCCTGTTGCTGAACTTGAAAAATGTTTTGCCAAAGTTACTAAGACGTCTGTGGTGTAATTCACGTGACAATAAAACGAATTTGCTGAGAATCGCAAGCAATAAAGAGGCAGACGAGTGACATTAACAAATAAAACAAGTGACATGGCATAAAGAAATAATCTACGAATCAATTCAAGTCCAGTAACTCCTCCCCTTTCACATGTAACGTGATACAGTAAATACAATGAGAAAAGGATATGATGAGCTATGAATCCTCCTGGGTTTGGGTTCGATGATTTTCTGCAGCCTCATGATCGACACTTCCTGTCTTTGTTTAAACTTATTTGTATCTGAAACTGAACTGAATTATGTAAAAAAATTTAAAAAAAAAGCAGACATTTGCTCAAAGTAACGCAAGCTTCATGGTCAACTCAATCAGATAAGAATATCTTAACTTTGCAATGATTTTCATTGGCGGCTGTGAAAACCGCTGCACAATTCAGCAAAATGAGAAGCTGGAAGGAAGCAGTTCCTCAGCAGTTCAGTGGAAGTGACGGGAAATCTGCGCCAGAGCTCGAGCCAAGATAACAACTATAAAGAAAAAAAACAACAACCACAGTCCTGCGGATAAAGAGTCAAACGTGTGAGAGAGAATCAGGAGGAACGACACACAGCTGTATGTATGTAGAATAATTTATTGCATATCTTTATTATAGTATATTTTCCGTAAAGTTAAACAAAGGACATTAAAACCTGATTAAAATTTACACAACATACAAACGTGTCGTCTGATACTCTGACACTCGTATCTACTTCGTTTTCTTGTTCTTTATGTACGAGACGGTGACATGACAGTGAAAATACTGCACGCGCTTTACAGTATTGCTTTAAAGGTTTCAGATTTTTCTTGTTGTTTAACAAAATAAGCCGTTTTCCCCCCGGAGAGAAAATATCCAACATGAACAAGAAACATTTACACCCCGTTTTTTCAACGTGTGATGAAAACCATCAACACGTGTTCAGTTCAGTGAAAAAAAAAAAATGACAAAGTGAAATAAGTGGGAAAGAAATGCATGTTTAAAATAAAGTAATGATGATAAATTACCGTTACTGCAGGCGAGAGCTGAAACATCTCCACCTTCCCTGATTAGGTGCGAGAACAAAAGATTTCACGTGACCGTCATTCTGATGCTACGCAACGACGATGTAAGTGACACTGAAAAACATTCTGTACAGAAAACAGAAAACTTCTTCATAAAGGAAGCAAACAGCAAATCATTCAAAAACTGTATAAAACAACTGAAGCTAAAGTCTTCCGTAATTCTGTAGCGTTAAAATATCAAGTACAGCAAAAGCAAAATGAAATAACCTTCTGAAAGGAAAAAAAAATCCACCCTTCAAAGCAACATAACACTCCCGGAGGACAACACTAACCATGCACCCTCCTCCAATTGGCTGGCGTCACTGTGACTGACAGGAGAGACCAAGACTGACAGTAAGCCCCTCCCTCACAGAGCGTGCACCCAGTCATGAAGGTGGAATCTGGAACGATAAGTTCACAGAGGTGTCGAATATAACCGCGTATTTTTTGAAACACGAGTCACGTTCCTCCGGAATCCGCAGCACAAACATACACAAAACTAACAAACTGCCAAGCCAACCCTCCCCGAATCAAAGGGTTCATCTCACCGGGAACCACAACGCGACACACTGAGTGTGAATCTGTGGTATGAATGATAAATAATGAACAGCAGAACACAGGGCGGTGAAAATAAACGACCCGTTTATAAAACATTCACTCTTTTAATGTTTTCATTGAACCAGCACTGCATCGCTCTCGTCGTCTTCTTTCTTTTTCGACACATTTTAAAAAGCCAGCACATTATCTCGGGTTGCAGCAGGTCAGTCTGGTGTCTGTCCTGTCTGTCCCATTTGTTTTTGTTTTTTTCTTGTGCTCTAAATCATGTACGGCTCGTTAGATCAACTCCAAAACCCACACGACTTGATTCAAGTATGTGAAACGAAACCACAAAAAAAAAAAAAAAAAAAAACTAGTGTGAAGACTCAAGTATGTGAAAAGTGAAGCGAGTGACTTGCACCATTACAGTTTGCTTTTATAAGCTTTCTTGGTGACATAAGGGGTGTGTTCAGGTCCACATTTTTACTTAGAGTCTCAAAAAAGTGCAAATGTGGGTTTAGTCAAAGTGAGAGAGAGACAGAGAGACAAAGAGACAACGTGTGTGTGTGTGTGAGAGAGAGAGAGAGACAGAAAGTAAACGAGATGGAGATATAGGAGGGAGGGAGAGATAGAGTGGGAGAGAGAGTGATATCTATATATCGAGAGCGTGACAGAGAGAGAGAGAGAGAGAGAGAGAGAGAGAGAGAGAGAGAGAAGCGCGGGACAGACTCCGATCTCATTGTATATTCCTCAGTGTTCAGACTGGTCAAACCGAGCGGGTATCGTCTCACACACACATTTGTAAAACCTTCACCCTGCTCCTCTTTCTTTCCGTACTCAAATCAATCACACCACTAATCACACACACACACACACACACACACACACATTCAATAATCCCATTAAATCTCCTCACACACACACACACACCCACACACACACACACACACACACACACACACACACACACACACACACACACACACACAGAGCAAGATTTGAAAGCCACGATTAATAAATAACCTTATTGTTGTTGAAAGAAAACTGTTGGTGATTAGAACGCCCTGAAACAAAGAGGAGACACCGCACATGATGAGAGCCACGCCTGTGATGTAATGAACAAACAAAACCCAATCAGGCATTTGGGGTTCAGCTGGTTCCTGAACAAAAAAGCAAAAAACCCCAAGGTCTCTCAGTCTATCTCTGTCTCTTGCTCCTGGTCCAGATCTGGATCCGTGCTCCTCTCGAGGCTTGGAGAGGGAATTTTAGTCTCGCGTTCTTCTCTTGAGGTTCCATCAGGTTCAGAAAAGTTTGCTGGTTCAGAATCGGGGTGAGGTCCATCATCGTTGATTGACTCCCTAGGATCAGGATTGGGACAAGACCCCTGCTCGTCTGGGAGAGCCCCGCGGTCTTCTCTGTCCTCAGCGGGCTCTCGGTTGGATGTGGTATAGGTGTCAGAGTCAGCGGGTGTGGATTCATCCCGGGCGAAGCGTCGGAGGCAGGGCGAGTCGGCAGGAGGCAGGAGGGTGAGTGAGTCGACGCTGAGCGAGTCGGCGGCGGTGTCCGAGAGCAGCGAGATGGTGGGCTGGGCGGCGGGGGTCAGGCTCGGTGCCAGGGGTGCAGCAGGTGCTAAAACAATCAGAACAGTTCTGGTTAGAAACATGTGACCCGTACAACACATCTGTTAGCCAAACAGCTTTCGTTTCACTCATTCCTAAAGGTAATAAGGTTGTAGGTAAAGTCTGTTGGGCTTTTTACACCCGAGCCTAGCGGCTCATCAGGCCGGTGCTTATCCCCAGTTTCTGTAGCGTGAAGCCACCAGGAGTCCAACTCCTCCTGGATGGGACGCTCGTCCATCGTAGGTTAACTTCCCAGTATATTTTACTGGTACCCATTTATACTGCTGGGTGAGCAGAGGCACACTTGTGGTTGAGATCTTGCCCAGGGGTCTTAGCACAGTGAGGGTCTCAGTGGGATTTGACCTCACAACCTCCCGATCATGAGCGATGCACCCTAACCACGACACCACCGGCCCCCATTCCTAAAGGACTCGTGTTTATTAACAAAGAACATTCTGGATTAAACACACCTGGATCTTTATAAATATAAATAAAACATCAGAATTTACACTGAAATGAATTTGGATAATTTCAAGATTGAGCGAGTGAGTGTTATGACACGACGGGAAGCAAGATGCAAATACACAAAGGTCCAACAAAACCGAAATTAAAAGAAACAGGGTGGGAGTGTGGTGCGGATGTCCTCAGGAAATAAAGCTTTGGCATACTTGTCATTCTTAACACAACCACAATCTGTTATCTGTTAAAGGGGCGGAGTCACCGTTGTTAGAAGGCTGTGCCTAATAACATTAACGGTGTTAAACAAGATCGAGCTATTTATATGAATGCAAATTTGGTTTCTGAAGGAAAACAGAGATGAGTTTATGAAATGAAACTGAAGTAAACAGTCTCTGGACCAACAAGATTCCAGAAAAGTTCCATGTCAGGTTCCAAAACATGAAATTCCGTGTGTAATATGGTATATAATAATTATTCACCTCACATTCACTGCAACACTTTTTGGTAACTGAATTTGGGGAAAAATAAATAATGACCCAGTTCCTTTAAATCATTTCTCGCGTACAACTTTATCTTTTATCTTTAGGCTACGCGCCCTACCTGAGTAATCTTGATGTAAAGTGATAAGGTTTAGATTTTGGACTCATCGGTTTTCTCTGAATGTTTATTTCCTTTTATGAGTGTTTATAGACTTGTCATAATTACAACATAAACAAGATTTGTTCTGAAAAAAAAAAACAAAAACAAAAAACAAACAAAAAAACCCCAAACAAAAAAGCATACAGAGTGTAAATATAGAGCTGTAATTATGATATTTCCCCCAAATTCACATGTATAAATAATCCAGTCTGAATAGGGCCTGTTTGATGGTGCAGTGGTTAGCACGTCCACCTCACAGCGAGAAGGTCCTGGCTTCAAGCTCCAGCTCAGAGGTGGCATTTCTGAGCGGAGTTGGCATGTTCTTCCCATGCTTGCATGGGTTTTCTCCTGGTACCTTGGTTTCCTCCCACAGTTCAAAACACATTAGGCTCACTTGACTGTTCAGATTCCCTTGAAGAATGAGTGTAAATGGTAGAGCGCACGCGCGCGCGTGTGTGTATGTGTTTTGTTCAGGGTGTACCCAACATTCACGCAGAGATGGCCGAGTGACCCGATTAGGGTTCGGCGGATGAACTGATATCAGTGACGGATGAACAAGACGCTAAACTGGTAGTAATTACATTCACTTTATAAATCTGTCATAAATCTCCAGGAGGATATTTGAGGTATAAAAACACACCATGACTGACGGTTGTCACATCAACTTCCTGCTTCAGGACGCTGTATGTGTGTTCTGGAAAATTATGTGAAGCTTGCTTTATGCTGTTTCTTTTCATTGTGAACGGTGAACGAGTTGTGCAGGGATTCCAGTCACACTGATAATTTACTTTCTAATCAAAGAGGAAATGAAAGGCTGTTAGTTGTGATTTATTTTGTATCACCACAAACACACTGAGGAAGTGTACAGGATGTTAGTGTACACACTGCTGAAGGGACGAGGCCGACCTGCCTGAGCGCGGCGGTCTAAACCCACTCTCCGGTATCGTCCGAGAGAGAGAACATACACCTCCGGCATTCCCCTCCAGACCTGACTAGAGGAGAACAGAGGAGGGAAAATGTTACAGGGAGGAGGAAGAATGAAATCCTCAGACAGAAGTTAAAAAAGAAATCAGAGTATATGATCGAATACCTGTCCAAAAGTTTGCACACCCCATTCCCATCACACAAAAATGTGCTGGTTGAGATCGATGTCCTTTTATCATGCAAAGAATAAAACCTGCCCAATCGTAGCGTGTCACTACAGTACTGTGTTTCTGTGAACTCATCTTCTGAGACTGATATTTCAGAGAAACCAGGAGGAAGAGGAGAAGGAGGAGGAGAGTCAAACCTAAAAGTCACTCTGCTTTTGTTATGTCTAACTGTCAAGCCAACACAAAGGCTTAGAAGAAAGATTACCAACGAAATATAACAGCAGACGTGTGAATTAGGCAAACGCCTCCAGGTCAGAGACTGGAATGGAGTAGAAGAGGTCACACAACCATAACATACTGTCTTATCACATCAAACGTCTTCTCCTGGGCTATTGCAGCATTCAGGCGTGTCGAGGCATTTTTCAAAACCACACACACACACACACACACACACACACACACACACACACACACACACACACACACAGGGATACGTCACTTTCTGCAGTTACACGCGCTCCCCTACTTATGTTCATTCGTTTTAGGGTTTTTTTTTCCAATAATGATGCAATGACGTAATGACGCTGCGTCCATTATTTACAAACGACAGACTGAACGTGCCCCTCCTTCTTCCCAGTTCAGTTTTATATATATATATATATATATATATATATATATATATACACACAGTGATACCTCAGCTCACGAACATAATTGGTTCCCAGAAAGTGTGTGTAAGGCGAAAAGTTCGTCTTCCAAACATTTATTTCCCATAAGAAACCATTAAAATGAGAATAATCTGTTCCCAGGTCCCCATAAAACATAATTTTCTACTAAATAAGCCTTAAAACTACACAAAAATATACCTTATTTTATGTATAATAAATGTGCTATTGTATTGTAATTAAAGAAATAAACTGTACTGTATAATAAAGTCATTTTATTTACCTTTGTGATGGTAGTTGATGGCTTGATGGAATGGGGTGGGAGGAGGAGGGAGGGAGGGACTTACTGTTTGGAAGGCGTGTTTGGAAACGCCTACTGTTTGGAAACACCCTTAGCCACACACGCACCCTTAATAGCTTCCTTGTTCTTAAGGATTGTAGCAATGGTAGACTTAGCGTACTGGTACTGGGACGCTAAGCCACACAAATGCACACCTCGTTCGTGTTTTTCAATGATCTCCGCCTGTGGTGGGTCTTTTTCGGTCCCATAACAGCAAAAGTACACTCAATATGGTCCAAAATGTCTATCAAACACAAACCACTTCCGCACTCAAAGAAAGGGGTGTGACGAACTGTGACGCCGTGAGCGTGCGTCAGCTTCTCGTGGCCGCCACCGTGGTGCTGTTCGACCGCGTGGTTTGATTCGTCCGCCGAAAACTAGTTCGTCAGCAGAGACTATATGCTCGCAAATTTAATGTTCTTGAGGCGAAAAGTTCGTGAGCTTAAGCGTTCGACAGCAGAGGTTTTACTGTATATATATATATATATATATATATATATATATATATATATATATATATATATATGTTATATAGCGTGTTACCCTTGTGTTACCCTTGTGTTAAGACGTTGTCTCTGTGATCTTTGTGTTTACACTGTTTCTACCATGCATACTCAGTTAAGCAAAGAGAGTTGTAAAATGAATGAAAACCCGAATCCAAAAAAGAAAGAGAACTCTCTGCTCTGCTGGTGATTTACTTCAGTGCAGGCTGTGTTCTAAGCAAATTCAACGGCACCCTTGTGCACTTAAAAGACCAGAAGTCCATATAACCCACAGCAAGTACACTACTTTCGCAAGTACACTACTTTCGGTTTTGAGCGCCTCACATATTGTAAGCGTTGATTGGCTGTTTTAAGCTTCATGTAAAGTGACTCGGTATAAATAAGTGACTTATTTGAAATTAATGTTGATATTATTTGATATATTTGATATTATTTTACAATGTTATGTTTATAATAATTGATTTAGGGGTGTTTTATGAGATATGGTAATGGTATTTATGGATGTATAGTACAGTATGAGCGTCATACATCACACGTCATACGTCACTGTAACAACTTATGTTTGGCCGTCCGGAACCAATTAAAAACGTAAGTCGGGGAGCATCTGTATTTGGGACAGAGAACCCCAACTGACGTATACATACATGTATATGTTGCTATAATATCAATAAATGCATATTCAATGCTATAAATGCTTATAATAACAATTAATCATTAAAAAACCCACAAGATGTAAATAAAATATAAATACACACACATACAGATGATATTGCATGAGATGAAGACAACACACATACATACGCGCCATATGCACGTGCACACACAGATGTAACAATGTAAGTAGTTTTGATGGGAGTTTTTGTTTTGTGTTTGTTGTATTTTGTATGAAATATGTGTTAAAAGTAAAATAAAATGATGTTTAAATGGACGGGACGAGGGGCAGTGGTGGTCTAGTGGTATAGGGCACTGGATCGCTGATCCAAAGGTTGGGGGTTCGAGTCCCACTCTCCACAAGGTTGTCAGTGTCCTTCCCAGTGCAGCTAACTGGGTTATCAAAGGCTGGCCATGTCTCTCACTGTCTATGGTGTGAGGCATGTAAAAGAACCATTGCTGACTTTCGACAAGAGTAGGCTGCAAAGCCGTCGGCGTGTTTCTGCCCTGTGATGGCCTGGTGAGCTGTCCAGGGTGTACTCTGCCCTCGCCTGAAGTTGGCTGGGATGGGTGCCAGCCTCCCGGTGACCCTAATTAGGATTAAGTGGTTAAAGAAAATGATGATGATGATGATGATGATGATGATGATGATGGACAGGACGTTGTATATAAAGCAGAATTACAGTACCTATTTGAAAGATCAGAGGTCCTCATTCAATATTAACTTGCTTCCTTGCGAGATCGGAGGTCTTGTCTCTGTTTTCATGCTCCTTCTGCTTCAATATCATGCCGAAATAATTGCCTCCGTTGCTGTATTTCCACTTTAAGGTCTTCTTCTGCTTCAATATCGTCCCGATTGTAGAGGGGTTTTGGCGAGAATGAAATCTAATGCTGCAATGATCAATCTCAAAACAAGTCAACAGTTCTGTTCAACTCTCCACGTGTGTGACAAACAGGAAGTTTGGGTGCAGGAAGTATGGGTACAGGTCAGCACCCTTCTGGCCAATGGGAGGCCAGCAGGGTGTGATGTTGGGAGACAGCCAATGAGAGAGCAACTCGTGTTTTGTTTGAATTTTGAATGGCGCGTTTGAATTTTTGAATGGCCTGTTTGGCGCTTTTCGTAAGAAGAGGTTGTTTTCATAAAAAGAGAACGAAAATTATATATACATAACCTGGATTTTTCGTAAGTAAAGGGCCGACTATACAGTGGGGCCAATAAGTATTGGGCAACATAAAAATGTGCAAGTTCACCCATTTAAAAAGATAAGAGAGGGTTGTAATTTTCATCATAGGTACACATCAAGCTTGAGAGACAGAATGTAAAAAAAATCCAGCAAATCACATTGTATGATTTTTAAACAATTTATTTGTGAAAATGGGAGGCCAATAAGTATTGGGCAGCTAGAAAACAAACATTATTTCTGCCCCCACTCGCTAACAGTATGAATGACAACTGTTTGAACTGATTAGATGCATAAGAGACACCTTCAAACCTGCTCACACCTTCAAACTGTCAGACTGCAGTCTTCACCTTCTTTACAACTGCACAAAGCTGGGATGAGTCAAATTGCAATTGGTAAACAACTTTGTGAGAAAAGATCAACAGTTGGAAACATTATTAGAAAATGGAAGAAGTATAACATCACTGACAAACTCCCTAGGAGTGGCGCTCCATGCAAGATCTCACCTCGTGGGGTTCAAAGGATCCTGAGAACAGTGAGTAATCAGCCCAGAACTACACGGCAGGAACTGGTCAACGATTTGAAGACGGCAGGAACCACCGTCACAAAGATGACAATAACTAACACACTAAAAAAAGATATCCAATAATTCTCAGTATTGCATCATTGCCATGGAATAACGAAATTATTGTACTGTTGCCATCGGATAAGTTGAATGACTATGCCACATCCAACACAGTAAGTTGACTGTTGAATTTTGAAATAAATTTTAAATAAATATTAACACAATTATAGAATTTGCCATACCCATGATAGAGAATTAATTGGCCTCAGACAGTGTTATGATCCTTCGACTGAATAATTCTCGATAGCATACTTCATCACACCTCATTCAATAACTGCAGATGATGCTGGAATCAAAATGGCTAACAAAAACAAAAGAAAGAAATTCTGTGCCAAAAAAAATACAAAACAAGCTACGCAATACAACCTTCATGTTCTTCATGGAAGAAAAGCACTTTATTCAAACTATGAACAAGTTTCAAACAATATCGTGATCGCAAGCATTAACCATCGTACAAACAGAAAAATAAACTCGAATGGTCTCATTTTCTATTCTGATGTTTCCGTCTAGCAGATACTGAAATAGTTATTCACCTCAGGGTCAGTGTACATTACACAATGTTTCCCTTGAAGTTCTTCCGCAGAAGACATTTGATGATCCCAGCCTCACCTTCAGTAACTAAACGATAATTATATCTGTACTTCTCTGGAATATTCTTTTGATCCACTGATCTATTGATCCCTTTAAGCCCAGCACTAAATTTCGTGCCTTGTTTTATTCTGTTTTCTTTTGGTCGACCCTAAAACTGGATTGATACTAATCCTGTTTGAGTAAGATGAGTGCTGCTTCTCAATCAACACTGCTGTGAGATCAAAGCACTCACACTTGGAGTTAAAAAAAGTCTTCTGCTACCCTACTCCAGTAGCAGTGTTGGTTATTTCCTGGAAAGAGATGGGCACATCTGGAACACATTAATATCCCTCTGCTACAGGGCACGAGCTGGGACAAGTCTCGAGATGGAAAACAATTCAGATTGAGTTGAGTTGAAAACACTTAAACACAATCACCAGCATCGACACAAGCAGAAAGGAAATTCCTCCCTTTAACACCGCAGAAAAAACAGAAATATTCAGTCTTTCATTTTCTGAACCGCTTAATCCCAATCAGGGTCGCGGGGAGGCTGGCGCCCATCTCAGCTGACTCTGGGTGAGGGCATGGAAAACCTTGGACAGCTCACCAGGTTATCGCGGGGCCAACACTCACACAACCATTCCTACTGTCACCTCAGGACGATTTGGTACAGCCAAAGTAATTTACTGTACATGTTTTTGTACGGCGGGTCGAAACCGGAGTGCCCGGAGGAAACCCTAGCATGCACAGAGAGAACATGCAACATGCAACCTTCTTAGTAGTGGCGCTTCATGCAAGATCTAACCTCGTGGGGTTCAAAGGATCCTGAGAACAGTGAGTAAACAGCAGGAACTGGTCAACGATTTGAAGACGGCAGAAACCACCGTCACAAAGATGACAATAACTAACACACTACAGTAGGCCCTCGACATTCGTGGGGGTTCAGTTCCGAGCCCTCCCGCAAATCGAGATAATCCGTGAGTTCTTTAGCTGGAAGTAAAACCCCATGTATCATATCACTTGCGCGAATGGGCAGCCGGAAGTAAAATACTGTGTATCTATTACATGCGCTAAAATATGCTTCTTAAACATAGACAGTCTAACTCAGTAATACAGTATTAATGTAGTAAAATATAGTAATGATTAAGAAAAACTATTCAATTTTTACTGTTATATTTATTGATGATAAAATATAAACATTATACAGCATATACTGTTGTAAAGCACTCGTTTTATAGTTTTTTCAATTATTATTCCAGTACAGTACCCAAGTTAATTCTGAGAATGTTTGTGCGTGAGATTTTATGTTCTGTAGCATGTTTAACAAACGATACCAAAAGGATAAACTTTATTACGCTTCATGTCCTTTTACATTGAACTTGAAGTGACATCTTGGAGTGTCGTCTCCAAGATGGCGCTGCCCAGAGGGCGACGTCGTGGAGTTCTCAGAGTCAAATTGTTTCTTTGTTGGTTTTAATTTGTTTTATTTGTTTGTTCATGTTTTGCACTATGCTCGTCTATGAGCGGTCGATCCTACTACAGCTATGAGCAGCTTCAGCTTCGGGCAACTAAGCACGCAACAACTTCTATCGTGAGCTGCTATGCTATGGGTGCTCAATGCTAACAATAAGCCCAGGCGGAGTTCTCAGATTCTCCGGCGCTTGGTTAGCACTTCCGGCCATACTACTTGAAAATGTTCAGTCCCTGCGAAACAAGATGGACGAGCTTCATGCTCAGATTGCGGCGCAGAGGGATCCACAGGACTGTGTTTCTGTTAAACATGGCTCAAGGAGAGTACACCCGATGAGGTGATTATACCAGCCAGCTACACGGCCTTCCCAAGCAATCCCAAGCTGCAATCCCAAGCGCCGGAGTCGTCGTCCGGCCCCTTCCCGCCTGGGCTTCTTTGTTGGCTGGGATGCGGCTCGCATTGAGCTGCCTACCATAGCATGTTAGCTCTGCTCATAGCATGTTAGCGCCGCTAATAGCATGTTAGCTCTGCTTAGTTATACACGCCCAAAGATACTCCGATCTTATAGCTGTAGTAGAGTCGAGTGGTCGTAGAAGCATCGTGCAAAACATGAACAAACAACAAATAAAACAAATTAAAACGAACAAAGAAACAATTTGACTCTGAGAACTCCGCGACGTCGCCCTCTGGGCAGCGGAATCTTGGAGACGTCACTCAAAACTTCGATGTAAAAGGACATGAAGAGCACTGTAATAAAGTTTATCCTTTTGGTATCGTTTGTTAAACATGCTACAGAACATAAAATCTCACGCATAAACATGAACTTAGGTACTGTACTGGAATAATAATTGAAAAAGAATTTAATACAACAGTTCAGAGAAAACCGTCGTTTCTCAGGAGAAAGGTTTATTTCATCAGAAGAGACATCCAGCGTTTTCTATCGCTTAGCCAGAGAAGATGCGCAGCGTTTGAGTGGTATCATAGAACTTAACTGGTAATTAAAACACACACAAAAAAGAGGCTCATTAACAACTTGTGCACGAATGAGAAAAAGGGGCGGGACATCAACTCAATCAATCAGGAGAAAGGAGGACAGCCACAGGCTGAATTTGAATCACGTGCCGGTTGCTGGGCAGTCAGCGAATATTCAAACTGTGGGTGCAAAACCGCGAATAGTCAAGGGCATACTGTACGTCGTCATGAGATGAATCCTGCATTGCCCGAAAGGTTCCCCTACTAAACAAAAAACATATAAAGGGCCGTCTGAAATATGCGAAAGACCATCTGGACGATCCAGAGGAGGATTGGGAGAGTTGTGATGTGGTCAGATGAAACCAAAATTTAACTTTTTGGTTTAAATAGCACTCGCTGTATTTGGAGGAAGAAGAATGCTGAGTTGCATCCCAAGAACACCATACCTACTGTGAAGCATGGGGGTGGACACATCATGCTTTGGGGTTGCTTTTCTGAAAAAGGGCAGGAAGACTGCACCGTATCAATGGCTACACGAATGGGGCCATGTATTGTGACATTTTGGGTAAAAACCTCCTTCCCTCGGTCAGAGCATTAAAGATGAAACATGGCTGGGTCTTCCAGCATGATAACGATCCAACGCACACAGCCAAGAAAACCAAGGAGTGGCTCCGTAAAAAGCATATCAAGGTTCTGGAGTGGCCCAGCCAGTCTCCAGACCTCAACCCAATCGAAAACCTGTGGAGGGAGTTAAAACTTCCAGTTGCCAAGCGACAGCCCTCAAACATCACAGCTCCAGAGAAGATCTGTGCAGAGGAGTGGGACAAAATACCGAGGCTACATTACAAAGTATTAAAACTAACTTTTGCTGGCTGCCCAATACTTATTGGCCTCCCATTTTCACAAATAAATTGTTTAAAAATCATACAATGTGATTTCCTGGATTTTTTTTTACATTCTGTCTCTCAAGCTTGATGTGTACCTATGATGAAAATTACAACCCTCTCTTATCTTTTTAAATGGGTCAACTTGCACATTTTTACGTTGCTCAATACTTATTGGCCCCACTGTATATAGTCGGCCCTCTACTTACGAAAACCTCTGAATACGAAAAATCCAGGTTACGAAAAACATTTTCCTAAATTTTCGCCCTCTGTATACGAAACAACCTCTTCTTATGAAAAGCGCCAAATGCGCCATTCAAAAATTCAAACGCGCCATTCAAAAATTCAAACAATACACGAGTTGCTCTCTCGTTGGCTGTCTCCCAACATCCCACCCCGCTGGCCTCCCATTGGCCAGAAGGGAGCTGAATCTCCATCGTACTGCACCCATAAAGCTTGTTTGTCACACGCGTAAAGGAAAGCTGTACTGTTGGTTCGTGAGTTTCGAAAGTGCTCATTGCAGCTTATTTTTCGTTTTGTAAGTTGTTTAATTCAGTAAATGTTTAATAAATGTGGCGCGCTCCGCCGAATGTGGGCAAAACGCGGCTCATCCAGACCTCCGATCCCTCAAGCAAATGAGTAAATGTTGAGTACTAAACAAGTGTTCAAAGCGCACTTGCCTGCTTGACATATCGAAAGTCCGGACAAGCCGCGCCCTGTCTCAAAAGCTCTGGCGTCAGCTGTGGCGGAGCGCGCCGAGTGTGGGCGGTGTCACAACCGACACTGGAGCCCCCGAGATGGGGTGCGACTCATCCGGACCTCCAATCCCTCAAACAAATGAGTGAATGTTGAGTACTAAACAAGTGTTCAAAGCGCACTCGCTGGCTTGACATATCGGAAGTCCGGACAAGCCGCGTTCCGCCCCAAAAGCTCCGGTGTCAGCAGCGACACCTCCCGCAATTGGCGGAGCGCGTCACAAATGTTTAATAATGTTTAATATTGTTTGGTTTGCTTAATAAAAAAATTGGTTCATAAAAAATGTTCTGAATCTCCATAGTAGTGTAGCCATGCCTGTTTGTCACACGGTGTAAAGGAGAGTTGTACTGCTGGTTCGTGAGTTTCGTGAGTTTATTTGAGAGGGCTCATCTTATAATCTTATAAACAAGGCTCATTGGTAATGATTATGGGTTTACATGACTAGACACCCAAGTGAACAATAAGGAATGAAGACATTTTTTATGACCGATTTGAGCAGAGATGTGGCGCACTTGCCCTGACAGACACAGGACTGCGTACAGAGTCAGTCAGAGATGAAAGGAGGCGGGTGTTCTTTAACTCTCTTTCCAGAGTGCACATTGCAGCTTATGTTTCGTTTTTTTTTTTAAGTTGTTTAATTCAGTAAATGTTTAATAAATGTGGCGTGCTCCGTCGAATGTGAGCAAAACACGGCTCATCCGGACCTCCGATCCCTCAAGGAAACAACTTAACGTTGAGTCCGGACCTCCGATCTATCAAGCAGGGGAGTGCACTTTGAATACCCGTCTTTAAAGCTCCGGCGTCGGCTGCGCACCACAAATGTGTGTTGTTTGTGTGTGTGTATGTGAGAGAGAGAGAGAGAGAGAGAGAGAGAGAGAGAGAGAGAGAGAGACAGAGAGAGAGAGAGAGAGAGAGATAGAGAGAGACAGTGTTGTGTGTGTGTGTGTGTTAATAAAAAATGTTTAATTGTGGATTAATTAATAAATATGTTCATAAAAAGGTTTAATATGTTAATAAAATGTTTAAATGGTTAATAAATAATTTTATTTACTTTTAACACATATTTCATACAAAATTGGTGTACTTTTATCATTTTTTAAAGGGTGTATGGGTAGTCTTGGGAGCCTTGGAACGAATCACGCGTTTTACATGTCAAATGCGCCTCTACTTACGAGAACTCCAGGTTACGAAAAAGGCTCTGGAACGTATTAATTTCGTAAGTAGAGGGCCGACTGTATGTATATATATATATATATATATATATATATATATATATATATATATATATATATATTCTTCTCAAATCTATAATTTTTTTTAATTGCTTTTTCTATATTTGACAGTTTTTTACTGTATTTGACAGTGTTAATAATGTTGTGGATGATTACATTCCTCTTGTGGGGATGCAAGTCTCCGCCTCTTACAAAAATGACTGCAAGATAATCCCGCTTGTAAACCTGGTGTCTCGGTTTATTTCCTTATTCTGGCAATGTGCTTTGTGACAATGAAGCAATTGTTTAAGTATTATCCCACACACACACACACACACACACACACACACACACACACACACACACACACACACACACACTCTTTCTATCTCACACACACACACACACACACAGACGGAATGCTCTGTTTTATGATGTTTAAACAGCACAATGTCTGTATTTTGATTATATTAATTAGAAATATTAAGGAACTATTCCCACCGTGTCACATATTACACGAAAAAGCTTCCCACTTCATTGTGTAAAAAATATCCTGAGGCGTTTTTGATGTAAACAGGAAAACCAGTTTAATGTCTGTGGCCACGGCTTGCTCTGGCATGACAAAATAAAATTTGCATTTATTTATTTAACGATTAAGAAAATAAACCTATAAATTTAATCTATGTGAAATTTGCTTGCAAAGTATCTTTAAATAATCTGAGGGAGAACAAACAATCAGAGAGTGGTAGCTGAGAAAACATGTGTGTGTGTGTGTGTGAGTGTGTATTTGTGAGTGTGTGTATGTGTGTGTGTGTGTGTGTGTGTGTGTGAGTGTGTATTTGTGAGTGTGTGTAAACAGGTGTGGGAGTGTGAGTGTCTGTGAGTGTATGTGAGTTTGTTGGTGTGAGTCTCTGTCTGAATGTGTAAGCAGGTGTGTGAATCTGTGAGTGTGTGTGTGTGTGTGTGTGTGTGTGTGTGTGTGTGAGAGTGTGTGTGAGAATGCATGTGTTTGTGAGTATGTGTGTGTGTGTGTGAGTATGTGTGTGTGAGTTGGTGCGTGTGTTAGTGCGTGTGTTACCTGAGGGGCTGTGTGTTGAAATGGTGCTGATGGTGGAATCGGAGTGAGATGTGAAGCCGGAGCTTATACTTGGGGACGTATTATGCTGCTGGGCCACATGGGCTACTGCAAAACCTACACACACACACACACACACACACACACACACACACACACACACACACACACACTTTTTGAAACAGCTTTCCACTGTAATTCAATGGTAAGACTCATGCATTTTATGCTGGTTCATGTCCGTATGTGACTCAGCAGACGTTGCATGAACGCTGAGTCAGCAAATCATGAGGTCGTGCAACACAGCAAGACATTATTACAGTATAATTATCATATCACCCAGAACTTCATCAGTAAAATCATTAACAAATCAGCACAAATGTATTTCATCGTTTTGGTCAGAATGTCTGTGACGACAAAAACACATAAAAGTGAGAAAGACATATTAACGTCTCCTCTCTTGAGGCCTCCTCACTTCCTGTTGTGATGATGATGTTCTAAATGTCACTTGACTGGAATCTGGTCAAGAAGGTCAGGAACTCTCCAGGAACCATCAAGACATTCTGCCACGAACTTTCAGGGTTTCAAGTATAATAGTACCCAGAATATTTCGGTACAATGCCGGTTGGAGGCTAAAAATGGTTACGTAGGCCCTTGGCTTTCGTGTTGTGATAGACCGGGGACATGTTTCAGCTCTTACCAGAAGGTGCCGAGACTGGCTACAGGTTCACCCTGAACCCGAAATAGATAAACAGTAGGGATAAGTGGGAAATAAAAACGCTCAAGTTTAGGGGTGGCAGAAGTTTCCGAATGGGCATTATTGGTGTTCATGTAAAAGGTTTAAAAACCCGGCACTTACAATACACTGTACAGGACTTTATAGGGGCAACTTACCAAACTAACCACACACACACACACACACACACACACACACACACACACACACACACACACAAAGAAAGAGGGGGATTTTTACTCACACTGGTAATTTTTCTTGGTGATTTGGTGCTCGTGGTAAAATGTGGTGCATAACGAAAGAGTGATGTCACTCCTCAGATGAGTCAGGGTTTTATTTCTGTAATAAGCCAAAACCCCAAAGATATCCCAGCACCGAACATGTATGTCATTAAAAACAAAAAAATAAAGAAAAGAAATGAACAGCATCCTGTGCACTTCTGAGTGTTCCTTCCACCAAAGCTGAAACAATGGCCGAGTGTGACACGACAGACGAGTATCAGGGAAGAATGTCAGGGGAACCGCTTCTCATTTCAGTTGAAACAGAAACCTCATTCAGAACTTTTTAATTTTTAACAGAATGCCAGCACAGATCGTTAATCACCACGAGAGAGAAATACCGCCTGATCAAGACTTCATGAGAAACTTCCACTTCAAACCCGGGATGTCGTTCCACATCAGTGGTGTGAGATTCAAAAGGAAGAGCAAAAGAAATATTGTGAAGTGTGAAGATAACGGATCTCTGAGGTCTGTGAGGCCAGTCGCTGCAGATTCAGAGGAAAACCACAAACCTGAGATGGAGAAATGCTTCAGAAATTCTGGAGAACTTTAAAGCAGGATGTAAAACAATGGTTTAATAATTGGCTGGGGGAAAGGTGACCGAGATGGACAAAAAAAGAGAAACAGAGGGACAGAGACTAGGAGAGAGGGGGACAGAGAGAGAGAAACACAGAAAGAGAGGGAGAGCGAGAGAGAGAGAGAGAGAGAGAGAGAGAGAGAGACAAAGAGAGAGGGGACAGAGAGAGACACAAAGAGAGAAAGACAGAGATAGAGAGACAGGGAAGACAGAGAGAGAGAGAGAGAGACAGAGAGAGATAGAAAAAGATTGAGAGAGAAAGACAAAGAGACAGAGACAGACAGAGACATAGAGAGAAACAGAGAGAGATACAGAGACAGAGAATGAAAGAGAAAGAGATAGAGAGATAGAAAGAGATAGAAAGAAAGACTGAGAGACAGAAAGACAGA
>CM045740.1:3451287-3488787 GCA_024760905.1 Plotosus lineatus
GTTTTGCTGCACCTGAGCCAGGACAGTTTATCATTATTGATAATCAGTGAATTATGAATTATACCACTCAATTCTATCAGAAAAATTCAGGACTTCTGTCTCTGAACTGAATCTCAAGCAAGACAAATGACGTAAAGTCCCAACCTTAATCCAACAGAAATATTTTGTGAGAAGTTCATGTGAGGGAGACATTCCATTACAGTCATAACATAATGGGGTCTGAAAACAAGGATCTACCATCATCCTGGTTCATTATCCTCGGTAAATAAATGATCAGGCCAATATTCTGCCAAGTTTAACGGGGTTATCTTTAGCTACTTTTGGGACTTTTGCATCACAAACATCTGCATACCTTGTGATGTTCACATTAACTTGTTAATCCCTCACTCTTTGTAGCCCTCCGGTTAATGACTTTATTTTAGTTCACATGCATTCAATGAGGTTTATGTCAATTATTTTAATAGTACAAAACCGGTTTAAATAAGAAATCCTGAATGTACAGTATAATCTGAGGTCACTACTTTTTTTTAAAAAGTCAATGAAGTGTCAGGCGTTCAGCTTCAATGCGAATCAGATTGGCAGACACGCAACACGGAGTTTTCTAAACACTCCACTGAGTCATAAAACACTTTTCAGAGAAACACCTTCTCCTGGGCTGTGGACTAAATATACAAAGGGTGAAGAAAGCTGCTGATTGAAACTGGGGATGGTCTTTTTGAATAGAACATTGACAGATTCATTTAAAATAATAAAATAAAAAGATTACATGTGCCACCTCCTCACACTTCAGGCTTGTTTGTGGCTTTTGTTGAGACTTGTGTGACTCAGTGATACTGATTTTCAAAGTTCGTTTTTTGATAATACAGACGCTCGCAACTTACGTTCATCCGTTTTAAGTTTTTTCGATTTAATGTTTTTTTTTTTTTAAAAAAGTGGACGCTGCCACCATTGTTTACAAACGACAAACTGCACGTGCCCTGCTGCTTCCCAGTTCACTGCGTGTTACCCTTGTGTTAAGACGTCGTCTCTGTGATCTTTGCGTTTACACTGTTTTGCGGACTTTTGTAACCCTAAGTAAATATGGTTGGTCAGAAGCGTAAGCCTACTAGCATGAGTGCAACTTTTCCAACATATGCCGGAATTTCCAGTTTTCCCAAGACTGAATTAACTCTCTGCTCGGATCGGCACAATCTACCATACATACTCAGTTAAGCAAAGAGAGTTGTAAAATGAATGGAAACCCGAATCCATAAAAGAAAGAGAACTCTTCGCTCTGCTGGTGATTCACATCAGTGCAGGCTGAGTGCTAAACGAGTATTCAATGGCGCCCTTACTCACTTGAAAGACCGGAAGTCCATATAACCCGTGCTTTGTCTCAAGCACAAGCAAGTGAACTGCACCTCACATATTGAAAGCGTTTATTGGCTGTTTTAAGCTTCATGTAAAGTGACTCGGCTCAGCTTCATGTAAAGTGACCATCTGTCGACCATCGGAACCATTTACAAGCAGAAAGATCGCATCACAGAGAATGTTAAAGGTTATATTTTATACTGTATTTGAAATTTGATGAGTGAATTTGGTTAAAATTTATCTATTTAAAATTATTCAGCTTGAATTTAATTTATTTGAAATTAATGTTGCTATTATTTGATATATTTGATATTATTTTACAATGTTATGTTAAAAAATTGATTTATGGGTGTTTTAAGTCTCAAGCACATTACTTCTTCTTTTCATTTCGGCTGTTCCCTTCAGGGATCACCACAGCAAATGATCTGCCTCCATCTCTCCCTATCCTCTGCATCTTCTACTCTTACTCAAGCAACCTTCATGTCCGCCTTCACCACATCCATAAATCTTCTCTTTGGTCTTCCTCTGTGCCTTCTTCCTGGTAGTTCCAACCTCAGCATCCTACTACCAATATACTCACTATCCTTCCTCTGTACATGTCCAAACCATCTCAATCCAGCCTCTCTGACTTTGTCTCCAAAACATCTAACATGTGCTGTCCCTGTGATGTACTCATTTCTCAAGCACATTACAGTAATGGTATTTATGGATGCATAGTACAGTATGAACGTCATACGTCATTGGAACATACAGTAACAACTTACGTTTTTTTTTCAACTTGCGTTCAGCCGTCCGAACCAAACAAAAACGTAAATTGGGGGGCGTCTGTACAAACAAACAAGCCAAAATTTCCTATTAAATTTATACACCATAGCCTAATGGTTAGAGAAGCAGCTTTGGGGTCGAAAGGTTGCTGGTTTGATTCTTGAACCAGCAGGAAAAATGTGTGGCGGTGGGGGGATGAGCAGCACCTTCCCTTCCTCCACATTCATGGCTGAAGTGCCTTTAAGCAAGGTATCCAACCCCCAACTGCTCTCTGGGCAGCACAATGTGTGTGTGTGTGTGTATGGGGGGGGGGCACTGCTCAGAGTGCGTGAATATACAGTCGGCCCCCTACTTACAAAAACCCCTGGGTACGAAAATTCCAGGTTACGAAAAACATTTTCCTAAGTTTTCGTCCCCGTGATACGAAAACAATGTCCTCTTACAAAAAGCACCATATTCGCCAATCAAAATTTCACAAGACGCAAGAGTTGCTCTCTCATTGGCTGTTTCCCAACATCCCGCCCCGCTGGCCTCCCATTGGCTAGGAGGGATGATGCAGCTGAACGTTACACAAACCTCCTGTTTGTCACATGCGTGAAGGAGAGTTGACTGTTAGTTTGTTTTGAGATTGATCATGCAGAGTTATATTTCAGTATCGCCGAAACCCCTCTACAATCGGGACGATACAGAAGCAGAAGGAGACCTTAAAGCGGAAATACAGTGACGGAGGCGATTATTTCGGCACGATATTAAAACAAAGTGCTCTGTGGGAGAAGACCTCTGATCTCGGAAGGAAGAAAGTTAATATTGAATGAGGACCTCTGATCTTTCAAACAGGTACTGTAATTACGCTTTCAATAAAACATCCCGTCCATTTAAACATTTAAATGAATAGAATTGTTCCGTCAGCTGTGTGTTTTGTGTGTGTGTGTGTGTGTGTGTGTGTGTGTGTGTGTGTGTGTGTGTGTGTGTGTGAGTGTGAGAGAGAGAGAGAGAGAGCGAGATAGAGAGAGAGACGGGGTGTTTTGTGTGTGTGTGTGTGTGTGTGTGTGTGTGTGTGTGTGTGTTAATAATGGTTTAATTAATAAATATATTAATAAAATGTTTAAATGGTTTAATAAATAGTTTTCTTTTATTTTTAACACATTTCATACAAAATGGGTTTATGGGGTAGTCTTGGGAGCCTTGGAATGAATCCGGCGTTTAACATGTAAAATGCGCCCCCTACTTACGAAACTCCTGTGTTACAATAAGGCTCTGGAACGGATTGATTTTGGAAGTAGGGGCCGACTGTACTTGTATGTATGTATGTATGTGTATGTGTGTGTGTGTGTGTGTGTGTGTGTGTGTGTGTGTCTGTGGCACCCCACTGCTCAGAGTGCGTGAATGTAATTGCATGTGTGTGTGTGTGTGTGTGTTAAATGCAGAGGAAATAATTTCTGTCGTCCTTTCGGCTTTTTCCCTTTTACTTGGGAGTCACCACAGCGAATCATTTGATTCGCACGTTTGATTTGGCAGAGGTTTTTAACGTTGGATGCCCTTCCTGTCACAAACCTTTTAGCAAGGGAGAGAAACACGCTGACGGCTTTGCAGCCTACTCTTTACGAAAGTCAGCAATGGTTCTTTTACATGCCTCTCACCATAGACAGTGAGAGACATGGCCCGCCTTTGATAACCCAGTTAGCTGCTCTGGGGGAGACAGTGACAACCTTGCGGAGAGTGGGACTCGAACCCCCAACCTTTGGATCAGCGATCCAGCGCCCTATACTACTCAACCACCAGCAGAGTGTATATCAAAATCAAATAAATAACTGAACAAACTGGTGCAATAGCTTGTGCATTCACAAGTGCGATTTAATTCTGGTGTGTTTTTCCCTACATAAAGATATAATTAAAAAAAAAAAAAAAAAAATCACACTTGAACCTGACAGCTATTAGAAATAAAAATAAATAAATAAATCAATAAAAACCAGCGTGTCTGTACTCTGAAACCTTAGGGATATCAGCGCCAATTTATATTACAACGCAACCCCAGCTCCAATGACACTTCTGAAATACCGTCACAAAGTTCCATCTGTCGGTGCTCCATGGCCAATACAAGATAACCGAGCAAGAACACACAAGCCTGAATGAAGGCTTGGCAACCAAGCAAAAGCTAAAAATGAATATAAATGAATATAAAAAATAATATTAAAAAAATGAATATAAATATAAATCTTCTTCAGAGACGGTCAGAGGGAGCTGCATTGTGCCTTTGTGGATCTGGAAAAAGCATATGACAGGGTGCCAAGAGAAGAACTGTGGTATTGCATGAGGAAGTCTGGAGTGGCAGAGAAGTATGTTAGAATGGTGCAGGACATGGATAAGAGATGTAAGACAGTGGGGAGGTGTGCTATCGGCATGACCGACGAATTCAAGGTGGAGGTGGGACTGCATCAAGGATCAGCTCTGAGCCCCTTCTTGTTTGCGATGGTGATGGACAGGCTGACAGACGAGGTTAGACAAGAATCTCCATGGACTATGATGTTTGCAGATGACATTGTGATCTGTAGTAAGAGCAGAGAACAAGTGAAGCAAAATCTAGAGAGGTGGAGGTATGCCCTGGAAAGGAGAGGAATTAAGGTTAGCCTCAGTAAATCAGAATACATGTGTGTGGATGAGAAGAACCCAGAAGGAATGGTGATGTTACAGGGAGCAGAGATAAGGAAGGTGGAGGATTTTAAGTACTTAGGCTCAACAATCCAGAGCAATGGAGAGTGTGGAAAAGAGGTGAAGAAGCGTGTGCAGGCAGGTTGGAATGGTTAGAGAAAAGTGTTCGGTGTGATGTGCAATAGGAGACTATCAGCAAGAATGAAAGGAAACATGTACAAGACGGTGATGAGGTCAGCGATGTTGTATGGTTTAGAAACAGTGGCACTGAGGACAAGACAGGAGGCAGAGCTGGAGGTAGCAGAGATGAAAATGTTGAGGTTCTCTCTGGGAGTAACGAGGATGGATAGGATCATGAATGAGTACATCAGAGGGACAGCCCATGTAAGCGGTTTTGGAGACAAAGTCAGAGAGGCTAGATTGAGATGGTTTGGACATGTACAGAGGAGGGATAGTGAATATATTGGCAGTAGGATGCTGAGGTTGGAACTACCAGGCAGAAGGCCCAGAGGAAGACCAAAGAGAAGATTTATGGATGTGGTGAAGGAAGACATGAAGGTCGTTGGAGTTAGAAAAGAAGATGCAGAGGACAGGGTGAGATGGAGGCAGATGATTTGCTGTGGCGACCCCTGAAGGGGACAGTCAAATGGAAACGAGAGAGAGCGAGAGAGAGAGAGAGAGAGAGAGAGGGGGAACGCTTTCGTTTTTAGTTTAGTTTTTAAGTTGTTATAATTCAGTAAATGGGCAAGCAGGGAATGCGCTTTGACCTGCAGGAGAGAGAGAGGGGGGGGGGGGATAACGCTTTAGTTTTTAGTTTTTTAAGTTGTTTAATTCAATAAATGTTTAATAAATGTGGGCGCATTTGAGCTCATCTGGAATTCCGACCCCTCAAGGAATCAAATAAAAGTTGAGTTTGTCAAGCAGGGAATGCGCTTTGAATTCACGTTTTGTGGGCGTGGCCCGCAGCGCGCGCGAGAGAGAGGCAGAGAGAGAGAGAGAGAGAGGGAGGAAGAGAGAGAAGGAGTAACGCTTTAGTTTTTTAAGTTGGTTTAATTCAGTAAATTGTCAAGCAGGGAATGCGCTTTGAATGCCAAGTCTTGTGGGCGTGGCCTGTAACGCTAGAATAAACATGTGCATTGTAATGTTTCTGTCTGTGTGTGTGAGAAAGAGAGAGAGAGGAGAGAGAGAGAGAGAGAGGTGTGTGTGTGTGTGTGTGTGTGTGTTTGTGTGTGTTAGAGAGAGAGAGAGAGAGTGTGTGTGTGTGTGTGTGTGAGAGAGAGAGAGAGAGAGAGAGAGAGAGAGAGAGAGAGAGGTGTGTGTGTGTGTGTGTGTGTGTTTGTGTGTGTTAGAGAGAGAGAGAGAGAGAGAGAATTAAAATGACATTTCCTGCAAGTTTAAAAATAGCAGGAATGACATCAGCAGCATCTGCTAGTCTCTGTGTGTGTCTGTTGGTCTGTGTGTGTGCCTGTGTGTATTGTGTATCTTCAATATCACTGAAGTGCTTTTTCCATCCACTCACCCATGACGGTAGGATGCGGGGTGTGTTTATATTCACGCTCCTCATGACAGATCTGAATCGACAGACAGCACTGAAGTGATGAAGAACAATCATAACAGGATCATCTCTCACTCGTTTCATTTCCAGAAATGGATACCAGAGAACTTTTTATTTATTTTTAAGTTTTATTCTAATCTGTAATGCAATCGATGTGCAAAATAAAAGACATAAACACCTCCACAAACAAAACCTGCACTTTTTAAAAACTCTTTCTTGTTAAATTAGAAATAATTCTCTGAAAACTGACGTAACGGGTATAGCATGCTTCCACAAACACTTATTCCAAGAATGAACAATGACTTCATCATTCTTGAAGCGAAATAATTCACATGGAATGTGGTGTGTGTGTGTGTGTGTGTGTGTGTGTGTGTGTGTGTGTGCCATCAGCCCATAAAACCTGATTGGCCAAGACCTTTGGGAGAGAGGGATGGCATTCACTCTCGTTCCTGACACATAAGTGGCATCTCATTAAACATGGGTGTCTGTGAGCTCGTGCCCCAGAAAGAGCAGGTAGCGCTTTCCTACAAATGTGTTACACCATGTCCAGATGTGCCGTTAAAAACATGTGGTCGGCTGCTTCGGGGGAAACACGTGTGCTTTCACTCTCACTGGTTGGCTGACGTCATGTAACAGAACCAGGATTGGAACTGGCCCAAAATAAATTGGAGGTACGGAATAAAAATAAAATAACTAATTAAAAACAATTATTCATTAATTTGCTAAACTGCTTAATGATATTGAAATTGTAGGAAGACTGGAGCCTGTCTCTCCAGGTACACCCTAAACAGCTCATCAGGTCACTGCAAAGACAGTATGCACACACACACACACAGACACACACAGACACATACACACACAGATACAAACTCCTACACACACAGAGATATACACACACACACACACACACACACACACACACACACACACACACACAGATACAAACTCCTGCACACACACACAGATACAGACTCCTGCACACACACACACACACACACACAAACACACACACACACACAAACACACACACACAGACTCCTGCACACACACACAAACACACACACACACACACACTGACTCCTACACCTACACACATGAACACATACACAGACTCCAACACACAAACACATACAGACTCCTACAAGCCTGTCTTGTAGAAATGACAAGGAAGATGTTCAGATGTCTGTACACTTTTTAAAAATATTTATATATTTAGATTATAAATGATTAAAACATTTCCAATGATCTACAATTCTGGGAGGCTTTAAATGGTTTATACACACACACACACACACACACACACACACACACACACACACATACACACACCCAGACTCCTGCACACACGCACACATCCATAGACTCCCACACACACACACACAAACACACACACTAAGCAATTTACAACAACCAATTTACAACAACCAACCAAAGTGGGAGGAAACCACGCACAGGATGAATACACTCCAGAGGGAAATACCACCCAAGACCTACTTGCTGTGAGGCAGACGTACTTATTACACGGCGCCGCCATATCGCTGAAAAACCTATTATGATTTACATAATTACTTCAGGACATGTGTGATTAGCACGCCCGCCTCACTCCAAGAAGGTCCTGGGTTCGATGCCCAGCCTAATTATTTCTATGTGGAGTTTGCATGTTCTTCCTGTGTCTGCGTGGGTTTCCTTTGGGTACTCTGGTTTCTTCCTCCCATACAAAAAGCATGCACGGAAGGCGTCATATGCAAATTCATGATGAGTCTGTCAGTAAAAACTTCCACATTTCCAGCAGAATCCTGAAATTAGGAATAAATCACATGAGGTGACGCTCAATGTGATTGGTTCATGAGCAGTATTATTTTTAATTGATATTTATTGTTTGAATTGTGGGCTGGACGAGAGGATGAGAAACATGATAATATTATAATTTGAATGTTGATTTGTAACTGCTGCTTTCCTGAATGATGGGCTGTGACAGGCTCCTCACCTGCCTGAGGTGTACCATGCAGCTTCCTGTCGGTTTTATGGAACCTCTGTTATCCCAAAACAAAACTACTTTGTAGTCATGTCATCGGACTTGCGACCAGGTGGTGAGCAGGCTTCGGTGGTGGGGGCTGCTGCCTTCCAGACCTGGCAGGCCCAAGTGTGCAATCAGGGTCTGCTGGGAATGTTTGGCAGAGTCCCCTGTCCAAGAGGCCTTTAACTCCCACTTCCAGCAGAGCTACAACCACGTCCCGGAGGAGGCGGGTGACATGAAATCCGAATGGGCCATCTTTCGTGCCTCCATTGCTGAGGTGGCAGCCCATCGCTGTGGCCGGAAGGTCGTTGGTGCTTGTCGCAGCAGTAACCCCCAAACCTGGTAGTGGACACCTGTGGTGAAGGGGACCGTCCAGCTGAAAAAGGAGGCCTATCGGATTTTATTAGCCTGTGGAACTCCCAAGGCAGCGGACAGGTACCGGCAGGCCAAACGTGCTGCAGCTGAGGCTGTCGCAGATGTAAAATCTCGGGCGTGAGAGGAGTTCATTGAGGGCCTGGAGAGTGATGATCGGTTGGCCTCAAAAAGGTTCTGGACCACCATAAGACGCCTCAGGAGGGGGAAGCAGGGGGTGGGGAGCTGCTTACCTCGAATGGAGCTGTCGTGGAGAGGTGGAGGGAATACTTTGAGGATCTCCTCAATCCCACCAACACGCCCTCAATGGAAGAGGAAGACCCTGGGGGTTTGGGTGGGGGTTTGCCCATCACTGGAGTGGAGGTCACCGAGGTTGTCAAAAAGCTCCTCGGTGGTCAAGCTCTGGGGATGGATGAGATCCACTCTGAATATCTCAGGGCTCTGGATGCTGTAGGACTGTCTTGGTTGACACGTCTCTGCAACATAGCGTGGTCATCGGGAGCTGTCCCTCTGGATTGGCAAACCGGGGTGGTGGTCCAGAAGAAGGGGGACCAGAAGGTGTGTTCGAATTATTGGGGAATCACACTCAGCCTACCCGGAAAAGTCTATGCAGGGGTACTGGAGAGGGGGATCCGACCGATAGTTGAACCTTGGATTCAGGAAGAACAATGTGGTTTTCGTCCTGGCCGTAGCACTCTTGACTAACTCTATACGCTCCACAGGATTTTGGAAGGGGCATGGGATTTTGCCCAATCTGTCCACATGTGTTTTGTGGATTTGGAGAAGGCTTTCGACCATGTCCCTCGAACAATCTTGTGGGGCGTGTTCCGGGAGTACGGCGTTCCGGACCCCTTGCTACGGGTGATTCGATTGCTGTATCACCAGAGTTTGATCCGTATTGGTAACAACCGGTCGAATTCGTTTCCGGTAAGAGTTGGAGTCTGCCAAGGCTGTCCTTTGTCACTGATTCTGTTCATAATGTCTATAGACAGAATTTCTAGGCGCAGCCGAGGCGTTGAGGGGTTCTGGTTTGCGGACGATGTTGTCCTTTTGGCTTCATCATGTCGGGATCTGCAGCTCTCATTGGAGCGGTTCGCAGTCGAGTGTGAAGGTGCCAGGATGAAGATCAGTACCTCCAAGTCCGAGGATATGGTTCTCAGTCGGACAAGGGTGCAATGCACCCTCCGGGTCTGGGATGACCCCAATTGGAGGAGTTTAAGTATCTTGGGGTCTTGTTCACGAGTGAGGGAAGGATGGAGCAGGAGATCGACAGACGGATCGCTGCAGCCTCTGCTGTTAAAAGGAGCCTGTACCGGTCCGTAGTGGTGAAGAAGGAGCTGAGCCACAAGGCATTTACCAGTCGATCTACGTTCCAACTCTTACCTATGGTCATGAGCTTTGGGTAGTGACCGAAAGAACAAGATCGCGGATGCAAGCAGCTGAAATGAGCTTCCTTCGCTAGGTGGCGGGGTTCTCCCTTAGAGATAAGGTGAGAAGCTCTACCATCCGGGGGGAGCTCGGAGTCGATTCGCTGCTCCTCCGCATTGAGAGGGGCCAGTTGAGGTGGCTCAGGCATCTGGTTAGAATGCCTCTCTGGTGTGGTGTTTCGGGCTTGTCTGGGACCGCCTCGGTATCCCCCCCCCGAAAGAGTTGGAGGAAGTGGCTGGGGAGAGGGACGTCTTGGACCTCTTTGCTTAGGTTGCTGGCCCCTCGACCCGACCCCAGACTTAGAGGAAGATGATGATGATGATGTTATCACAAAAATGCATCTGAATTCAACCCTCCTGATCAGTTGAATTTGGAGTGCAGGGACATTGCCTTGATTGGCAGTTGAACAACTGTGAGACAATAAATCAGCAGAACTGTTGAGGACACACTCGTCGTCAGCCTGCACTGTCTGCTTTCAAGTCAATCATCGACTACGTGGACTAAAGGGTGAGTCAGCAGTGGCTAAAAAAAGCCAGTGTGTCTTTTTTTATTGTGTGTAGGTGCAGCTTTAGTAATGTTACTGTTAGACCTCTGAGAGCTACAGGAAAACAGATTGATGATAACACGGCCCACGATAGTGGCTGCAGCACTCATTCAAGCCCCTCGGCGTGGGGCGCTCAAAGTGAGTCATTTCACCCACACACCCACTTTCTACCAGAAAGAGAGCTGAGGGATTGTCACTCCTGATCACCTCACAAGAGGTGACACGAGGAAAGGATTAAGAGAAAGAGAGAGAGAGAGAGAGAGAGAGAGAGAGAGAGAGAGAGAGAGAGAGAGCAGGATTTAAACACCACAAAAAATGATGTCATCTCTTTAGCACAAAGACGACCCTCAGTCCAAACCGCATTTTTATCAAAACAAACAAAAAAACCCCCAAACAAAATCATTGTGTCACATGGTAGTCAGAAGCTCTGGTTTCTTTCCTGTGAGGGACAAGTACAAAAATAAACAAAACTCTCTCTCTCTTTTTACATCTCTGATATAGCCCCAGATCATAATTTTCCAAGTAGGGTGCTTGGGTTAAAGCGGTGGGGTGTGAGAGGCGGTGGGTGTGCCTGTGGTGTGTGGTACGAGATGTTCATTGACTGTAAATGGTTTTGGAAAAAGACGATTTGCAGACATAAAAGAAACCCTGACAGACACCACAGAGCGCTGCTGATGGAAACGCAAGAGAGAAGAAAAAAAGAGAAGACAGTGATTTGGAGACGATCCAAGAATCAGCATATGGCTCAGTTTACAGGTGAAGCACAAAATAAGAACAAATAAGAAGCGACCCATAATTATGCTCAGGCTGAAAAAACCTCAATCTGAAAAATTTACCATCAACTCACTTCCACATACACAGAGAAGGAGACCAATCAGGACTGCGAAGGGTCTCACAGGCTCCGCCTACAACCCAGAGATTAGCCGTTTTTGAACCGTTTTTAATTACCACAACACATCAATCTGTCTTAAGATTCCCAGCTTTGAATTGATTTCAGTCTCAGTTCAGAAACATAAAAGGCTCTTTCCTGTAAAAGTAGGCATTGATTTAAGGTTTTAAAAAAAAACATTTTGTGATGATATGGATCAGATTACAAAAACGTTCAAAATAATCTCAATGACACAAACGATTTCTGATAACTCGGAGTGGAAATCATTGATAAACGTTCAGCTTCTAGATATGTGCTGCTGAAAAGAGACAGAGAGAGAGAGGGAGAGAGAGAGAGAGAGAGAGAGAGAGAGAGAGAGAGAGAGAGAGAGAGAGAGAGAGAGAGAGAGACTCACTGAGGTCGAGGACATCGTCAGTCTTGATGAGGTCCTCGGGGCGAGTCAGGGGCAGCTGTGTTTCCGGTTCTCCTTGCAGCTGCAAGGACAGAGCCCGCAACATGAAGAACACTCGGATAGCCTGTGGAGAAAACCACACACGCACCCATACTTATTCTTTTCAAATCCATGTCCTAGCATCAAAGTACTAGCATCCAGCCATTTTTGTTGAAATCAATTTCTTTATTTGTTTTTTTAATCAAATATTAAAGTATTAAACTAGAATAAGTCACACTTTTTTCATAGTTTGGCTGAGGGTGTGACTTATACTCCAGAGCGACTTATATGTGAAATTATTACATGTAATTCTGTTAGTCATAATAATCTTCTTCTTTTCCTGTCGACTTTTTCCCTTTTTCCAGGGGTCGCCACAGCGAGTCATCTGATTTACATGTTTGATTTGGCATAGGTTTCTTACGTTTGCTGCCATTCCTGACACAACCCTTTAGCAAGGGGCAGAAACACGCTGACGGCTATGCAGCTACTCTTTACGAAAGTCAGCAATGGTTCTTTTACATGAACCTCTCACCATAGACAGTGAGAGACATAGCCAGCCTTTGATAACCCAGTTAGCTGCACTGGGGGGGGAACTCGAACCCCCAACGCTAGGATCAGCAATCCAGCACCTTTTACCACCAGGCCACCACCATAATAATAACGAACATAATTTCACATTTTTATTTTTACACTCACAACCGCAAGAGGGCAACAAGAGGGCAGTAAAGCGTAGATTATTATTATCTGCAATGAAAAAAACAAAAAAAGCTAATCGCAGGCTAAAACATAGATGGCCACAGCTAGAGGAACAAGCTTGCACATGGGGGTTGAACACCATGCGTCAGGGAGGGGCTTGTCAACGGTGCAATTGCGTCTCCACACCCAGGTAGTTGTTAAGGAGATGAATAGAAATGACTTTGCGTGAGGACTTTCTTTGTGTTACTGCTTCATACAATGCAACCACCTCTCTATCAGAGCGAGGACCACAACGTCACATAAACTGCCAGCAGATTTCCAAGCCAAGGTCAACAGTTTCCATGAGTTTGCGACTTATAGTCCAGTGTGACTTATATATATATTTTTCTTCATTATACATTTTTTGGCCAATTCGACTTGTACTCTGGAGCGACGTAGAGTTTGGAAAATACGGCATGTCTTCAAAGGTAAGGCCCCAGTGTCTGCACCCGGTCTTGGGCATCTGCACCCCGTCTCGGGCGTCTGCTTGCAGTATCAGAGGTTTCATGTGGCTTTCTCGGTGCTGGAGAAACTCTGTTTTCATTAAACAGGCACCATGTACACTGAGCAGAGATTAAGGCTAGTGAAAGACACTGGCGTATTCCATTAGCCCAGGGGTCGCCAACCCAAAATGTTCAAAGAGACATATTGGACCAAAAAAACTAAAAACAAATCTGTCTGGAGACGCAAAAAAAAAAAAAAAAACCTCACATAAGCTTTATATGACGGCAACACAGGCTGTAAGTGTATATTAGCCTACTATCAAAACGACGAAGTAGGCTACAAATACATAATGAGCATTCATGATTAAATGTTTATTTTCCCTGCGGCGGATCCTGGTGAGAACAACACCACATGACTACTCTGTTGTACGATATCTGGTGCTTTAAGTTTAACTTCCAATACTACATTAATGTATTATATTTTGTTGCATTGATGAAATTCAAGAAAGAAACCAGTGGCCCATCAGAGTTGACAGCGCTGTCTGCTCAATGTCAATCACATCACATGACTCATCACAGGCGATTGAGTATGCTGGAGCTGAATTAATGTTTTTGATTTGCAGACTGGTGATGTTGCCTGCATTTTAATGGCCCTTCCCTTCACTGTCTTTGCGAAGAGAGGCATCTCATAATTTTCTGTATTATCTCTGTTTTGTTTTTCAAGTCTGAAAATAGGTGCTCTCATATTTGAATGAATGAATCCTTTGTGTAATCACCGTCTGTGCATCATCTCCACGCTTTATTATCTCAGGTTGCAACAAAACTAGAAGTAGTAGTAGAGTTTGGAGATGCAATCTTAAATCTTCTTAAATCTATCGCCACTAATTTCTCCAGTAGTACTGCAATCACACGTTTTCTCACAATCCCAACTGGATGGTCGGCTGCAAATATAGTTAATATATATATCCTTCCCTGGAAATGTCATTCAAAATTACTATTTTTGGTATTTGAAAGTCTCTCATTACAAAATAAACATGCAGGCAATCCTTCCGCATTGGCAATGAAAGCAAATGATTCGGTCCATTCTTCCTTGAGTCCTCTGTTCTTATCAGGTATCTTTCTCTTTTTTCCTTTGGGATCCATGGTCCATGACACACTGCCCGTTTTTTTTACAACATCAACTTACCGGGCAAAGTGTCGTGCTGAAACATGTGTCGCAGGCTATGACGCAAATCTTCATTGACAGAAATGTTCCAATGTAGGATTAATATCTTTTATACGAATGTTTAAAACCTTGGAAAACATTAAGAATGTTGGTCAGACTTGTCCTCCTACAGAAACCATAAAAAAAAAAAAAAAAAAAAAAAAAACTTCCAAAGCTTTTTTCCATTTTCATATATTTTTGAAAAAGCTCCATGGAACCACGAGGATGGTGCTAAAGAGCCGCATGCGGCTCGCGAGCCATGGGTTGCCGGCCCCTACATTAGCCATTCCTCAAGGAAAAGTAAATCGATGTCCGAGTCTTTTAAAAAAAGCCCTTTTATTTCCTTTAATTTTTCCCCACATTAACTTGAACGCTATCCTCATCTCCTCTGGCTCTGTCCAGATCTCGTCGATCATTACTGCTTTTATTATTCATACGATGAGCATTTCAACGTTGACTTTTGCCTCAGTATCTTTTCTCTGGAAGTTCCGCATGCACAGCAGTTCAAAGTGCTCTACAAATAGCTCTGACACCGAACATGCCATTGAAACGGCACAGCTGCACTCTGATGGATGTTTGTGGAAAACTAAAAGCCTTCCTGATAACTTCCCTGGAAAGAGGCCTTAGCCAGGACATGCTAATTTTTGCGAGCAGGTGGGAGCATAAAACATAACAGCCTTTGTGAGTGGAATATAACAAGTCCCATCAGGAGGTTCAGCTCACGCAATTCTCAGAACTTAATTGGAGCCGGAGTTCTGTGGAATCTTCTGAGGGACATAAAAGCCTCGAAATTAAGTTGCTTGGATGGAAGGTGGGGATTTCTATCAGGCTGCTCAACATCCACTGTGTGCATCATTGTGTGTTCCTCAGACTTGAGACAAGTTCATCCTAAAGCTGCTCCTGTTCCACAGAATCATCACCTCCCATCTTCACCGTGGTGGATATAAGTCCTCTCTCTCACTTTTGTTATTTTTTTGTTTTGTGCCCTTTCTGTTTCTTTGTTGTTGTTTGTGATCTGTATATGTTTGCCTCTGTGTGTGGTACAGAAGTACAATACAGATGTTTATAACTTATTAAAACCTTGCAGAGTCTCTGATGATATCAAGCTACTGGCTACAGCGTGACCGTGGTTGTGGTTGTCGGTGGTACTGCTCCATTCCATACACATCCTCCAGCTTTCCAAAAACATACACAAATACATATGAACTGAACAGAATCCGAACTGACCCAAATCCAAAAACAAATAACTTTCTGACTGCTTTCCACTTTCTCACACACACACACACACACAGACACACACACACACAAACTCACACTCACACTCACAGACAGACAGACAGACACACACACACACACACACACACACACACACACACAGACATACACACACACACAGACACACACACACTCATGCAAACTCACACACGCTCATTTACTCTCACAGACACACACAGACACAAACACATACAAACAAACTCACACACACACACTCACACTCGCTCATTCACTCTCAGACATACAAACACACACACACACAAACTCACACTCACACACACACACACACACACACACACACACACACACACACACACACCACGCACATACAACACATGCTCACACACACTTATACACATGCTCACACACAAACACGTTCACAGACACACTCATGCACTTGGACACACTCACACACAAAGAGACACACTGACACGCGCACACACACACACACACACACACACACACAAAGACACACACACAGAGAGAGAGAGAGAGAGAGAGAGAGAGAGACATACAGAGAAAGACACACAAATTAGCATATTGCGATACAGTAGGTATGTCTAAACTCAAAATTTGACTTTTTTTTTTTTTTTTAAAAAAACAAAACTGTAAAATCGAAAAAACGTAAAACGATGAACGTAAATCGGGGAGGGTCTGTATCAGTTATACTTATGTTTTTAATTGGTTCTGGACGGCCGAACGTAAGTTGAAAGTGAACGTAAGTTGTTACAGTGACGTATGATGTGTGACGTATGACACTCATACTGTACTATACATCCATAAATACCATTACCATATCTCATAAAACACCCCTAAATCAATTATTATAAACATAACATTGTAAAATAATATCAAATAATATCAACATTAATTTCAAATAAGTCACTTATTTATACCGAGGCACTTTACATGAAGCTTAAAACAGCCAATCAACGCTTACAATATGTGAAGCGCGCAATACCGAAAATAGTGTACTTGCAAAAGTAGTGTACTTGCTGTGGGTAAAACAGACTTCCGGTCTTTCAAGTGCACAAGGGTGCCGTTGAACTCGTTTAGAACACAGCCTGTACGTGAATCCCAGCAAAGCGGAGAGTTCTTTCTTTTGTGTATGTAAGTAAACTTTATTCAAGAGATGCATACAAAGAACAAGTACAAATCCTAATGAATATTAATATAAAAATAAGTATACACTCTTAGGATTCTGCGAAAAGATAATAAATATAAAGATTGTGCCGATCTGAGCAAATAGTTAATTCATCTCTGTGTATGAGACTTGCACTCATGCGAGTAGGCTTACACTTCTGACCAACCAGATTTGCTTTGGGTTACAAAAGTCCACAAAACAGTGTAAACACAAAAATCACAGAGACGTCATCTTAACACAAGGGTAACACGCTATATAACTGATATATATATATATATATATATATATATATATATATATATATATATATATATATATATAATAAAAATAAAAGGACAGGAGAAAGACTTTCCATTGAAACTCCATTTATCACTACAGATCTGTTTCGAGGGGTGGTGAAACCATCCTCTCTCTTCAGGTGATTATAGAAGAATTCTTCTGAAGAGAGAGGATGGTTTCATCACCCCTCGAAACAGATCTGTAGTGATAAATGGAGTTTCAATAGAAAGTCTTTGTCATGTCCTTTTATTTTTATTGTTATTTGCTCTACCAAAAAAGTATTGAGCACTCTCCTACGGAAGGATCTACTCAGAAAATTATATATATATATATATATATATATATATATATATATATATATATGTGTGTGTGTGTGTGTGTGTGTGTGTGTGTGTGTGTGTGTGTGTGTGTGTACACACTCAGTCTGTAATTGGTAAGCAATGAATGCAGCGTCATTGCATCATTACGTCAGTGTACTACGTAGGTATGTCTAAAGTCAAAATTTGACTTTAAAAAAAAAAAAAAAAAAAACAACGTAAAATCGAAACAACATAAAATGGATAAACGTAAGCCGGGGAGCACCTGTATATACATACAGATATATCTCCACACACACACACACACACACACACACACACACACACACACACACACACACACACACACACACACACCGTGGGGCCAATAAGTATTGGGCAATGTAGAAATGTGCAAGTTGACCCATTTAAAAAGATAAGAGAGGTCTGTAATTTTCATCATAGGTACACATCAAGCTTGAGAGACAGAATGTAAGAAAAAAAATCCAGGAAATCACATTGTATGATTTTAAAACAATTTATTTGTGAAAATGGGAGGCCAATAAGTATTGGGCAGCCAGCAAAAGTTAGTTTTAATACTTTGTAATGTAGCCTTGGTTGGCAATGACAGAGGCCAAACGGTTCCTGTAGTTCTTGACCAGGTCTACACACACTTTAGTTGGTATTTTGTTCCACTCCTCTGCACAGATCTTCTCTAGAGCTGTGATGTTTGAGGGCTGTCGCTTGGCAACTTGAAGTTTTAACTCCCTCCACAGGTTTTCGATTGGGTTGAGGTCTGGAGACTGGCTGGGCCACTCCAGAACCTTGATATGCTTTTTTTTTGTTGGCTGTGTGCGTTGGATCGTTATTATGCTGGAAGACCCAGCCATGTTTCATCTTTAATGCTCTGACCGAGGGAAGGAGGTTTTTACCCAAAATGTCACAATACATGGCCCAATTCATGTTGCCATTGATACGGTGCAGTCTTCCTGTCCCTTTTGCAGAAAAGCATCCCCAAAGCATGATGTGTCCACCCCCAGGCTTCACAGTAGGTATGGTGTTCTTGGGATGCAACTCAGCATTCTTCTTCCTCCAAACACGGCGAGTGCTGTTTAAACCAAAAAGTTCGATTTTGGTTTCATCTGACCACATCACATTCTCCCAATCCTCCTCTGGATCGTCCAGATGGTCTTTAGCATATTTCAGACGGGCCTTTACATGTTTTTTATTTAGTAGGGGAACCTTTCGGGCAATGCAGGATTTCATCTCATGACGACGTAGTGTGTTAGTTTTTGTCATCTTTGTGACGGTGGTTCCTGCCGTCTTCAAATCATTGACCAGTTCCTGCCGTGTAGTTCTGGGCTGATTACTCACTGTTCTCAGGATCCTTTGAACCCCACGAGGTGAGATCTTGCATGGAGCTCCACTCCTAGGGAGTTTGTCAGTGATGTTATACTTCTTCCATTTTCTAATAATGTTTCCAACTGTTGATCTTTTCTCACAAAGTTGTTTACCAATTGCAGTTTGACTCATCCCAGCTTTGTGCAGTTGTACAATTTTATCTCTGGTGTCTTTGGGAAGCTCTCTGGTCTTGGTCATGGTGAAGATAGTTTGAGCTGTATGCCAAAATCATCAGTATTAAAACAATAAAAGACCTGAAATATTTCAGTTGGTGTGCAACGAATCTAAAATATATAAAAGTTTAATTTTTATCAGTACATTACAGAAAATAATGAACTTTATCACAATATGCTAATTTTTTTAGAAGGACTAGTGTGTGTGTGTGTGTGTGTGTGTGTGTGTGTGTGTGTGTAGTATGTTTTATTCATCTTACACATGAAAGAAAGAAAAAAGAAAGAAAATAAGGAAGTTATGCAGTATGCAGGAAGGATGGATGGAATGGAAAAAGAAAAGGAAAAAAGCGGTAAAGGAAGGACACAGAGAGGATGGAAGGGGAAGGACAGAGAGAGAAAAAGAAAATAGATAAAAAGAAAGAAAGAAAGAAAGAAAGAAGAGGTGTTGTTAAGAAAATTGCAGTTGTAGCTCAGAGTGTGAGAAAGTTTGGTACTGGAGACTCCTTCCATCCCTGAACTATCAACCTGTGAATAAAGTGGGCGTGTCCTGTACAAGCACCTGTGAATGAGCTGTTACTACAGAAACCATCATGTGTTGTAATTACATATATGCACCACCATGACTGCTGGGGCAGTTTGTCTTCTTTTCTCCCAGAAAAATCAGATAAACAAATTAAAGCTCTCTGGTCTTGGTCATGGTGAAGACTGCAGTCGGACAGGTTGAAGGTGTGTGCAGGTTTGAAGGTGTCTCTTATGCATTATTTGACGGTGTCTCCTATGCATCTAAACAGTTCAAACAGGCGTCATTCATACTGTTGAACTGAACTGGGAAGAAGGAGGGACACATTCAGTCTGTCGTTTGTAAACAATGGACGCAGCGTCATTACATCATTGCGTCATTACGTCAGCGTACCACGTAGGTACGTCTAAACTCAAAAGTTGACTTTTTTTTTTGGGAAAAAAAAACCAAACAAACAAACAAACAAAAAAAAAAACGTAAAATGAAAAAACGCAAAACGGATGAACGTAAGTCGGGGAGCAGCTGTATTACAGTATATTATTATTATTATTATTATTATTATTATTACTCCTACTATGATTGTTATTATTCTATTATTATTATTATTATTTATATTCTGGCAGAAATGTTACCGTTGTCTCTCAGCTTATACAAGCTCCGCCCCTTTATTATCAGAACACATGGCACATATTGTTATAAATTAATCAGAAAACATTCAATGATGGTTTAGACATATGAACAGAACAAGAAACATTTCCAAAAATCTAAAATTTTAAAAATCAGTCTATAAAAGAAAACTAAATAAAAATGATTAACTTTTAATTTATTCTCATTTTTGTGTTTTCTATTTATTCAAATGATTTAATGAATTAATTAATTAATTCAGGTAATTAGAATTTATGAGTATGTTTATACTTAGTATGCAAAAAAATTACAAATAATGAAATAAGGAATAAAATAAGTAATTCTCCCCCCACACACACACACACTGTGTATAAACCAACAGAATGTGGAAAAAAATCCTCTTACTGTCATATAAAGTACAGGGATCCCTCGCTACTTCGCGCTTCAATTCATGCAGCTTTAGTGCATCGCATTTTTTTTAAATCTTCATTGAATTAAAAATGAGGAAATTAAGGAAAAATAGGGGAAAAGTCAAGGAAAATGCCACAAAACAATGCCAATTATGCAAAAAACAAGCAAACAAAAAATCCAACAAAACAACTTGCATTTTATGTCAGGTGTGCATCTGTATGTGTGTGTATTTATATTTTATTTGCATCTTATGCATTATTTTTGAATGTTTAATTGTTACTATAAGCATTTGGAAGCATGTAGCAAACCTTCCCGTGGTGCTCCTGTTAATCTAGATCACTAGAGACCAATTGCTACACCACGCACCCTACCCAGGAGGTGGTAAAAGGATAAACCCTCGGCCTCCTAGCAAGATGAGTAAGATCAAAATCATCAGCTTCAATGCAGAGGGCCTATCAGCAGCGAAAGTAGATCTACTCGCTAATTTAAAGGCCATAGTGCTGTGCATCCAGGAGACTCACAAACATCAGAGCCTGCCAAAAATACCTGGCATGAACCCAATAATATCCCATCAAAGTCCAATCCACGGAAGTGCAATTTATGCTTGTGAGAAAACCATCATTCACAAAGCGATTGGAGATTTTGCAAGTGTAATCTGAAACCTTGAACATCATTTCAGTATACAAACCCCCTCTTATGCCATTCTCACATCCCCAAATCAACATCCCGGATAATAAGCCCTGTCTTGTGATCGGAGACTTCAATAGCCGTAACACTGTTTAGGGCTATGAGAACACCAATAATGATCGAGAAGCAGTGGAGGAATGGGCGCTGGCTAATCATCTATCTATCTTCTATGATGCAAAAGATAACACATTTCGGAGCGCATGTTGGAGAATACAATCCAGATCCGGCATTTGTCTCCAATAAATACCACCAACTGTTCTTAAGAGCAATTGAGGACCCAATCCCAAGATCTCAACACCGACCAGCAGCCATTGACATAAGACCAGTCATACAGCCCCGTGAAACTAAGCATCAAAATCCCAGATCAAACTATCACAAAGCCAACTGGGAAAATTTCACAGCTGACATAGAAAATAAGACCACAACAATCACTCCTAACCCTGAGCAGTATGAAGAATTTCGGTTGCTGATAATAGAAGCTGACAAGAAAAAAAGATCCCGAGAGGTTGCAGACAGTCGTACATCCCAGGTGTCTCAGAACAAAACAAACAGATATACCAAGAGTGTATACCCTTATGAAGAAGACCCAAGAGTGTATGCAAGCTTATGAAGAAGACCCTTTCTCCGAAAACACCACGGAGTTAGGAGGGAACCTAATGTCATCACTAATCCAGGAAAGAGCCAAACATTGGCATGACACCATCACAAACATGGATATGACCCACAACAGTAAAAAAGCCTGGAGTACCATTAAGAAGCTCAACTCTGAAAATCAGCACCCAGCACGAATTGCAGCAGCCACGTGCACCAACTTCTACTCAATGGTAAAACACACAACCAAGGCAAAGAGAGGGGATACCTAAAGAATATGAAGCAAGAGATGCAACGCATCATGTCACGAAGTGATGATTTTTTCGAACCATTCAGAATGAACGTACTTCAATCAACAATAAAACACATGAAGCCAGGGAAAGCTGCTGGTCTAGACGGAATTGTGGTTGAGATGATATTGCATTTTGGAGTCAGGGCTCGGTCTTGGCTCTTGGCTCTTTTCAATAAATGTGCCTCAACATAGAGAATCCCAAGGATATGGTGGAGAGCAAGGGTTGTGGCCCTTCTGAAGCCGGGTAAAGACCCAAACCTAGCCAAAAGCTATAGACCAAAATCCTTGCTATGTATCACATATAAACTCTACGAACGTATGATAGTCTCGTCTAGCCCCCACCATCGAGGATCAATGAACACCAGATCAAGCAGGCTTCCACCAGGGAAGATCATGCTGTAGCCTGGTCTTGAATCTGACTCAATTTATAGTGGATAGGTTTGAGAACAGACAGATAACAGGAGCTGTGTTTGTCGACCTTACAGCAGCTTATGACACAGTCAACCATAGATCTCTCCTCCTTAAGGTGGCCCAGATGACCCAAAACTCAACCATTGTGCGCATCATTGGATCACTCGTGGAGAACAGATCTTTTTACGTGGTAATGGATGGCAGGAAGAGTAGGTGGAGAAATCAGAGAAATGGCCTTCCCCAGGGCTCTGTACTGGCCCCATTATTATTTAACATCTATACAAATGATCTACCCCAACTCCAGGACATCCGAAGGTTTATATATGCTGACGATCTTTGCATAGCAACACAATCTCGATCCTTCAAGACCATCGAAAAAAGACTGACGAGGGCATTGTCATCTCTCTCAGATTACTACAAAAATGACACCTTAAAGCAAATCCCACGAAAACACTGGTATGCTCATTCCATCTGAATAATCAACAGGCAAATCGGAAATTGCAAATAAAATGGGAAAATAAAGATCTGGAAAATCATCCACATCCAGTCTATCTTGGGGTTACCCTTGAGCTAATATGCTAACCCCACCCCAGCTAACAAGAAGCTCAGGTGGGAAGGGGCCGAACAACGACTCCGGCGCTTGGGATTGCAGGGGATGAAGGCCGTGTAGCCGGATGGTGCAATCGCCTCGTCGGGTGTACTCTCCTCGAGCCATGTTGCACAGAAACACAGCAGATCCTCTGCACTGCAATCTGAGCATGAAACTCGTCCATCTTGTTTCACAGGGACTGAACATTTTCAAGCAGTATGACCCGAAATGCTAACCAAGCGCCGGAGACTCTGAGAACTCTGCCTGGGCTTCTTGTCAGCCGGGGTGCATATTAGCTCAGCGCTAGCCGCATCCCAGCTAACAAGAAGCCCAGTTGAGCGTGCTTAGTTATACACGCCCGAAGACACTCCGATCTTATAGCTGTAGTAGGGTCAACCGGTCATAGATATGCATAGTGCAAATCATGAACAAACAAAACACCAAATAAAACAAATTAAAATGAACAAAGAAACAATTTGACTCTGAGAACTCCGCAACGTCGCCCTCTAGGCAGCGCCATCTTGGAGACGTCACGCCAAGACGTCACTCTAAGTTCAATGTAAAAGGACGTGACGTGTAATAAAGTTTATCCTTTTGGTATCAATTGTTAAACATGCTACAGAACATAAAATCTCACGCACAAACATTCTCAGAATTAACTTAGATACTGTACTGGAATAATAATCGAAAAAAACCTTTAAAACGAGTGCTTTACAACAGTATATGCTGTATAATGTTTATATTTTATCATCAATAAAAATAACAGTAAAAATTGAAACGTTTTTCTTAATCATTACTACATTTTACTACATTAATACTGTATTAATGAGTAAGACTGTCTATAGAATGTGTTTAAGAAGCATATTTTAGCGCATGTAATAGATACATAGTATTTTACTTCCATTTGCTCATTCGTGCATGTGACGTGATACGGTTGTATGTGACATGGGGTTTTACTTCCAGGTACAGAACTTGCGGATTATTTCGATTCGCGGGAGGGCCTGGAACTGAACCCCCGCGAATGTCGAGGGCCTACTGTACACATATACATGTATGTATACGTCAGGGCAGTGGTGGCGTAGTGGTATAAGGTGCTGGATCGCTGATTCTAGGGTTGGAGGTTCGAGTCCCACTCTCAACAAGGTTGTCACTGTCCCCCCAGTGCACTAACTGGGTTATCAAAGGCGGGCCATGTCTCTCACTGTTTATGGTGAGAGGTTGATGTAAAAGAACCATTGCTGACTTTTATAAAGAATAGCTACAAAGCCATCAGCGTGTTCCTGTCCCTTGCTAAAGGGTTGTGTCAGGAAGGGCATCCGACGTAAAAACCTATGCCAAATCAAACGTGCGAATCAGATGATTCGCTGTGGCGACCCATGAAAAAGGGAAAAAAGCCGAAAGGAAAAGAAGAAGATACATGTACATATACATCAGTCCGGGGGAGTCGATCCTACTTTGGGAATTTGGTGGTCACGGGGAGATCTCGGTCCCAATTAACCGCAGAAAGTAAGGGATCCCTGTACTACAAAACTCAGAAAAATCATGTGAGTTACCTTCATTATCACAAAATCTTTTTCTGATGAAAAAAAAAAAAGGGATATTAAAAATACCAAAATTATTGAAATGGAACATCTGCTTCTTGTTGTCTGTGCTTAAATAAATGTCAAGTACAGACGGTCCCCGACTTACGTTTTTAATTGGTTCCGGACGGCCGAGCGTAAGTTGAAAGTGAATGTAGGTGAATGTAAGTTACAGTGACATATGACGTATGATGCTCATACTGTGCTATACTTTCATAAATACCATTATCGTATCTCATAAAACACCCCTAAATCAATTATTATAAACATAACATGGTATTATTTGATATATTTGATATTATTTTACAATCATTAATTTCAAATAAGTCACTTATTTATACCGAGGCACTTTACATAAAGCTTAAAACAGCCAATCAACGCTTACAATATGTGAAGCAGTCAATACCGAAAGTAGTGTACTTGCTGTGGGTTATACAGACTTCCGGTCTTTCAAGTGCATAAGGGTGCTGTTGAACTCGTTTAGAACACAGCCTGCACTGATGTAAATCCCCGCAAAACGGAGTGTTCTTTCTTATGTGTAAGTAAGGAAACTTTATTCAAGAGATGCATATAAAGAACAAGTACAAATCCTAATGAATATTAATATAAAAATAAGTATACACTCTTAGGATTCTGCTAAAAGATAATAAATATCTGTAATTGTTCTGTAATTTGTGCATTCGGGTTTTCATTCATATTACAACTGTCTTTGCTTAACTGAGTATGCATTAGATTGTGCCGATCTGAGCAAATAGTTAATTCATCTCTGTGTATGAGACTTGCACCCATGCTAGTAGACTTACACTTCTGATCAACCAGATTTGCTTAGGCTTACAAAAGTCCGCAAAACAGTGTAAACACAAAGATCACAGAGTCTTAACACAAGGGTAACACGCTCTATATATATATATATATATACACACACACACACACACACACACACACACACACACACAGTCTGTAGTTTGTAAACAATGAATGCAGCATCATTACGTCAGCGTACTACGTAGGTACGCCTAAACTCAAAATTTGACTTTTTAAAAAAAAAAACAAACAAAAAAAAACGTAAAATCGAAAAAAATGTAAAAACGGATGAGCGTAAGTCGGAGAGCATCTGTCTATCTGAGTGTACACATGTTTAGTAGAGAACAATCTGTACAAAATGAGGAGGAAAATCCCCACACTTCGCACTCACTCTGCGTGTTTTCTCCACGTCTCCGCACGGCAGCCGCTTTACAAAGTCGATACCAGTGAGTGGCGTTCCAGTAGGGGGCAGGATTACGGATGCGTCCATCATGAGGTACTCCACATTCAGAGGCTTGCTCTGAACATACGTGATAAACACACTCATCATTCATGCACTTGAAACAAAAACAAAAATATGACATGTTTGGCTCTGGGGGGGGGGGGGGGGGGTGTTGGAGATGGTGGGGATGGCACATGCACTCACCGTCATGCTCCTGTACTCGTCTTCAAACATATCCAGGAATATCTCTTCTCCCTGAGGCCATAAAGAAGTCATATAGTAAATAAATCATCAGAGAGCACTTTTCTCTTACGAGGAATTCAAACACAGACTGGGTTCGCTTTTCATCAAACGTTGTATCGGAGTTTTAACTGCTGAAGGAAAGAATGAATCCGGAATGACAGCATAAACGGGGCGGGGGAGGGGGGTCCATCAAAAAAAAAAAAAAAAAAACACAGTGGTACCTCACCTTATGAAAGTCTCACCAAACGAAAAATTCAAGTTACGAAAAGCCTTTTCATAAAATTTTTGTCTCAGGATATGAAACAAGTTCACGTTACGAAAGCGTCATCTTAAAAATTCAAACACGCCATTCAAACATTAAAACAATGCACGATCTGCTCTCCCATCAATGACGTTCAAACATCCCGCCACGCTGGCCTCCCGTTGGCTAACAACTGAGTTGTCATTCATGTCGCCTTCACTCAAGCACCATCTTGGACAGGTCTACCTGACGCCATCTTGGACAGGGACGTCATCTTGACCTGACGCCATCTTGGACATCGTTGCCTAGGAGGAATGATGCATCTACCTCCCATTGCCTATCATAGAGCTGAATCCACCATGATGCTTTTCATGTAAAGGACAGAGTTATGGTTGTTTTATGTTTTATTTCTTGACTCAGGCTTTTAACCTTCCATAAACATTTGTAAGATTATAACTCTGCTAAGAAGACATGGTCAACCCGTGCACACACACACACGCGCGCGCTCGAACACACACACACACACACACACAGTGAGAAGAAGAAACGGGCTTGAGTGATATCACAAAGGAATATTGCCAAACCCGTCTACCATCGGTACGATATTGAAGCAGAAGAAGGTCTTAAAGATATGCTTTTATAATTTTTAAAGGGTTTAGGGGTAGTACAGTTGGCCCTCCACTTACGAAACCCTCTGCATATTAAAAATCCAGGTTAAGAAAAACATTTTCCTAAATTTTCATCCTCTTTTTAGGAAAACAATGTCTTTTTATAAAAAGCACCAAACGCGCCATTCAAAAATTCAAACGCGCCATTCAAAATTCAAACAATGCTCTCTCATTGGCTGTGTCCAGAGAGACAGAGTATAAAATTAAAAATGTTTAATAATGGTTTAATTAATAAATTTGTTAATAAAATGGTTTAATACGTTAATAAAATGTTTAAATGGTTTAATAAATAATTTTCTTTTACTTTTAACACATATTTCATACATATTTCAGACAAAATTGGTGTATTTTTATCATTTTTAAAGGGTTTATGGAGTAGTCTTGAGAGCCTTGGAACAAATTACACGTTTTACATGTAAAATGCACCTCTACTTACGAAAAATGTGGGTTACGAAAAAAGCTCTGGAACGGATTAATTTCGTAAGGTGAGGTACCACTGTAATTCATTCTGCTTTAAAGGAACTGACCAATCAAAACAAAGCATTTGAAATAAGCTGAGTAATGAATAAACATGATGTAATTAGTTACTGGCAGCGAAAAATGGTTTCAGGTTCTATTTGTTGGGTGAACCATTACAAATCACCAGTCCAAATTTTAATGTAATTATCTTAAATGATTTCCGCTTCAGGGGGTAGACTATGAAACAAGAATTATTACTTCCGACAAACAGTTAACGACATTTCTCAGTCATTTCAAAAACCTAGTTCTGCATTATGGAGATTCAGGTAATAGATTTTGTAGTAAAAGTCATTTCAAAGTGGCTTTCATTTTTGTTTTTAAATCATGGTGGCACCAAAGTGGAAAATATGGCATATTTAGATACCCCTCTTTTCAAAATTAGACATCTGGAAAGACCTATTATGTGATTTTCCAAGATAATGGGGTAGAATAAACAACAGTCATTTTTATGGAGGCCAGTTCTTCTCAGCTTTTGAAGTTATTTTCCGTCAAAAATGCCTCAAGTCGCAATTTATGCCGTGGAAAAAAATGACCAAAATGACCAGTCTTTGTAAATTCATTCAAAGGTAACCAACCAAGTCAATACCTTGATAGTTTTGTTTCCAAGAAAAAATACTCATTAAAGTCATTGGAAGAATCAGTTTTAGGCTATCTACCATGGTTTAGGGTTTAAAAGGGGTCAGACAAATGAAATCTGAGAAAACTGCCAAAAATTGTCAAATTTTGAAAATCCACTGGACTTCAACCAACTAAGCCAACAGCCTGAAACTTTTGTTGCAAAGGTATAATGTATAATAACCTGTTTAATTTATTGAAAGCATCAGTTTTTTTTCATCCGCATTTAACACCATACAGCCACACCTAATGATTGAGAAACTTCAACGCTTATCCGTAAACAATGCAGTGATCAAATGGATCTTCAACTTCCTGAGAGACAGAACCCAGTACGTGAGGGTTAACGACAGCATGTCCAGTAGAGTTACCATCAACACGGGGGCTCCACAGGGATGTGTTCTCTCCCCTGTGTTGTTCATCCTCTACACTAACGATTGTGTCAGTACCCACTCGAATTGCTCTACCATCAAGTTCGCAGACGACGCCGCTCTTGTGAGTCTCCTTAGTGATTGCGAGTCTTTAGCCAGCTACCGAGAGGACATTTATAACTTCAACTCATGGTGTGAGGACAATTTCCTATAGCTGAATGTAAAGAAAACGAAGGAACTCATCATAGACTTTAGAACAAAAAAATCTGATCATGCACCTGTCGTAATTAACTCAGAGACTGTTGAACAAGTTGACCAATACAAATATCTGGGAACTATCATTGACAATAAGCTGACTTTTACACAGAATACTGATGCCGTGTACAACAAGTGTCAACAAAGACTGTTCTTCCTTCGCAAACTCAGATCTTTTCATATTGATAAAACCATTATGCTGTTATTTTACAAATCATGTGTGCAATCTGTTTTACTTTTTAGTGTACAATGTTGGTACAGCACCCTCTCTCTCAAAAACAAAAACAAACTTGGCAAAATTGTAAACGTAAGCAGCAAAATCATTGGAACTCCTTTAGACCCTATTGATTACTTTTATGAATCTCGTGTACTAAATTTAGCATCCAAAATTATTAACGATTTAAACTCATGTTCTTCATTCTGAATATATCCTTCTTCCTTCCGGCCGCAGATATCAATTACCCAAACTTAAATCAAAGAGAGCCCGTACATCCTATATACCAACTAGCATTTTCCTTTTAAATAAGTAGCCTCCACCTTTAGTCTCTTGTATATTGTTACATTTTTGTACCACTGTTTTATCTGTTGCGTTATCTAATTTAAAAACTCAGTTTTATGTCTTAAGTCGTTACATGTCCGTTTAACATACAGTATTCTTTAAAGTATTTTTAAATTTTATTTTTTAAATTTTAGTGCTAGTTTCTTACATTGCACCTTAAGATATTTAATATTTAATATTTAATGTTATATATGTATTATGTCTTCATGTTTGTAATATGTTCTGTATGTATGTTTTATGGAGCCTGTGTACGTGCAAGACAAATTCCCTCCTCGGGCAATAAAGTATTGTCATTGTCATTGTCGTTGTCATTTAAGGCAGTGCTTCTCGATTATTTTCTGTGGCGCCCCCCCTGGGAAGAAAAAAACATTTCACCCCTCAAGAAGACCACCCCCACCCCCACCCTCAGAGAATGATCTGCCTTCATCTCACCCTATCCTCTGCATCTTCTCTTACACCAATTACCTTCATGTCCTCCTTCACCACATCCATAAATCTTCTCTTTGGTCTTCCTCTAAGCCTTCTGCCTGGTAGTTCCAACCTCAGCATCCTATTACCAATATACTCACTATCCCTCCACTGTACATGTCCAAACCATCTCAATCAAGCCTCTCTGACTTTGTCTCCAAAACCTCTAACATGTGCTGTCCCTCTGATGCACTCATTCCTGATCCTATCTATCCTCGTTACTCCCAAAGAGAACCTCAACATTTTCATCTCTGCTACCTCCAGCTCTGCCTCTCGTCTTTTCCCCAGGGCCACTGTTTCTAAACCATACAACATCGCTGGCCTCAACACCGTCTTGTACACTTTTCCCTTCATTCTTGCCGATACTCTCCGATCACACATCACACCGGACACTTTTCTCCAACCATTCCAACCTGCCTGCACACGCTTCTTCACCTCTTTTCCACACTCTCCATTGCTCTGGATCTTAATAACATTATATGTTCTTTTTGTTTTTTGTGGTCTGTCTCTTCCTTACCTTTCTTGAGTGTGGAGGTGTATTATTTGTGTGTTTATTTTTTTTCATGGACTAGGTTAAAGAGAGAGAGAGAGAGAGAGAGAGAGAGAGAGAGAGAGAGAGAGAGAGAGAGAGAGAGGGAGTCTATAGACCCCTCGCTCTTTCCCTCTCATTCTCTCCCTCTCTTTCTGACTAATTATTCACGTCGAGCTGAGTGTATCACCGAATAATTTCCTGGACCTTCGTCTCAGTGATTATTCTGTGATGTCCACCGATCCTGAGGTGAATCATTATTATTGATCAGAGCCTGGTGGTAGTTCAGGAATGACTGCATAACCTTTTAGAAATATGGCAAATGCATCTCAAGGACTTCAACTTATTTCGAAATTAAATTATAGGTTGATTGCTTAGCTTTTAAAATCTGTGCACGCGCGCGTGTGTGTGTGTGTGTGTGTGTGTGTGTATGTGTGTGTGTGTGTGTGTAAAACCACTTTCGTTTAATTTGTATTATTTTTTTGTTGAATGGAATCCTTACTGGGTCAGTCCGAAGGGAACTCTAGAAAAGAAAGTAATTCTTAACTGAATCTCAGGTGTAATCATCTCCACCTAGAACGTTCAGCACTTACTCTTTCACTTTCATTCACTGCATAGACCATAGAAGTGATTGTTTTTATTGTCCTGGAATGTTTTCTGTACGCTCCTCTATGAACCAATGTGTGTGTGTGTGTGTGTGTGTGGGGGGTGACAGAGAGAGCGACAGAGACGGGGGGGTGCACATCGGCAGGAAGCCTGGCTGGTGTATGTCACTTCTTTACTACGGAGAACTGCTGTTGCTGCCAGTAAGACATGTTCGGACACCAGAATTCCCCAATCACAACTGAAAAGAGCCGAGTGCTCAGGATGAGCACACACACACATGCACACATACACGCACACGCACACACGCGCACACACCTTGTAAAATCGCCGAAGAAGATGCAGACTCTCTTCTCTTGCACCCTGGAAAAGAAAACAGCATTTTAAATAAAAAAAGAAAGAAAAAGAGGAGCAAGATCGAGAGATATGGAATTTCTGACCTGATCCCTACACTATCGTTCAATTCTCAATCCTGATTGGTAGGAGGTGATATATATATATATATATATATATATATATATATATATATATATATATATATATATATATATATATATATATATATACCGACGCTCCCCGACTTACGGTTTTAATTGGTTACGGACGGCGGAATATAAGTTGAAAGTGAACGTAAGTTGTTACAGTGACGTATGACATGTGACGTATGACGCTCATACTGTATTATACATCCATAAATACTATTACTGTATCTCATAAAACACCCCAAAATCAATTATTATAAACATAACATTGTAAATTAATCTCAAATGTGTCAAATATCAACATTAATTTCAAATAAATTATATTCAAGCAAAATAATTTCAAATTGATACATTTTAATCAAATTCACGAATCAAATATCAAATACAGTATCAAATATAACCTTTAACATTCTCTATGATGCGATCTTTCTGCTTGTAAATGGTTCCGATGGTCGACGGATGGTCACTTTACATGAAGCTGAGCCGACTCACTTTATATAAATAAATCCTGGACTGGGAAGAAGGAGGGGCACGTTTGTAAACAATGGACGCAGCGTCATTACATGAGCGTACTACGTAGGTACGTCTAAACTCATAATTTGACTTTTTTTTTTTTGAAAAAAAAAACAAAAAACTTAAAAGCGAAAAAACGTAAAACGGATGAACGTAAGTCGGGGAGCATCTGTATGTGTATATATATATATATATATATATATATATATACACACAGTATGCCCTTGACTATTCGCTGTTTTGAACCCAGGGTTTGAGTATTTGCTGACTGCCGAGCAACTGGTAAGTGATTTAAATGTCCTCCTTTCTCCTGATTGGGTGAGGTGATGTACCGCCCCTTTTTCCTCATTCGCACACAAGTTGTCAATGAGCCTCTTTTTTTGTGTGTGTTTTAATTCCCAGTTAAGTTCTATGATACCACTCAAACGCTGTGCGTCTTCTCTGGCTAAGCGATAGAAAACGCTGGATGTCTCTTCTGAAGAAATAAGATTTTCTCCTGAGAAACGACGGTTTTCTCTGAACTGTTGTATTAAAATCTTTTTCCATTATTATTCCAGCACAGTACCTAAGTTCATGTTTATGCGTGAGATTTTATGTTCTGTTGCATGTTTAACAAACGATACCAAAAAGGATAAACTTTATTACAGTACTCTTCATGTCCTTTTACATTGAAGTTGGAGTGACGTCTTGGAGTGACGTCTTCAAGATGGCGCTGCCCGGAGGGCAACGTCGTGGAGTTCTCAGATTCAAATTATTCCTTTGTTCGTTTTAGTTTGTTTTATTTGTTCATGTTTTGCACTATGCTTCTACGACCGGTCGACTCTACTACAGCTATAAGATCAGAGTATCTTCGGGTGTGTATAACTAAGCAGAGCTTGTATGCTATTAGCAGAGCTAACATGCTATGATAGGCAGCTCAATGCGAGCCGCACCCCAGCGGACAAAAGCCTAGGTGGGAAGGGGCCGAACGACGTCTCCGGCAATTGGGATTGCAGAGGATGAAGGCCATGTAGCTGGCTGGAGCAATCACCTCATCGGGTGTACTCTCCTCGAGCCATGTTTCACAGAAACACAGTCCTGTAGATCCCTCTGACCTACAATCTGAGCATGAAGCTCGTTCATCTTGTTTCGCAGGGACTGAACAATTTCAAGTAGTATGGCCGGAAGTGTTAACCAAGCCTCTGAGAACTCCGCCTGGGCTTAGCCGGTAACCGCTAGCATTGAGCTGCCATAGCATATAAGCTCAAGATAGAAGTTGTTGCGTGCTTAGTTGCCCGAAGCTGAAGCTGCTCATAGCTGTAATAGGGTCGACCGATCATAGACAAGCATAGTGCAAAACATGAACAAACAAATAAAACAAATTAAAACGAACAAAGAAACAATTTGACTCTGAGAACTCCTCGACATCGCCCTCTAGGCAGCGCCATCTTGAAGATGTCCCTCCAACACATCACTCCAAGTTCAATGTAAAAGGACATAAAGTTTATCCTTTTGGTATCGTTTGTTAAACAGGCTACAGAACATAAAATCTCACGCACAAACATTCTCAGAATTAACTTCGGTACTGTACTGGAATAATAATTGAAAAAGACTTTAAAACGAGTGCTTTACAACAGTATATGCTGCATAATGTTTATATTTTATCATCGATAAAAATAAGAGTAAAAATTGAAAAGTTTTTCTTAATCATGACTATATTTTACATTAATACTGTATTAATGAGTAAGACTGTCTACAGAATGTGTTTAAGAAGCATATTTTAGTGCATGTAATAGATACATAGTATTTTGCTTCGGCTGCTCATTCGCGCATGTGACGTGTTACATGGGGTTTTACTTCCGGGTACAGAACTCGTGGATTATCTCAATTCACGGGAGGGCTCGGAACCGAACCCCCCACGAATGTCAAGAGCCTACTGTATATACAAGGAGGCAGTAATTAAGTAAAGGATAATCTACCCATCGTATCATAACAAAACCCTTCAGTGTTTAAAAACCCTCTCTCACGCATCACTGCTCTGATCACCTGTCATAGTTTATGTCATCATGTCTTGCCATACATTATTTAAATTATTACATCACTTCCTGCTGAGGTACACTGTATAATAATAACACATGAATAATAATGACTTCATATTGATTTTATTTGTTAAAAAGTACCTCAATGATTTAAAAATGATGACGGATGAGCACGGACTGTGGAAATGTGTGATACGCCACATAGTACTAATTTAAAATTTTATTGACTTCACATTGACTTTCTTACTTCTTCTAATGTCAGACTCCACAGCAACAGGCTGTTTGCCTTAACTGCAGTTGAACACTGCAGAATGGATCGACTGGCCAATCCAAATCAAGCATTCAAATGAGCCGTCCGATCATTATCTCTGAAAGCGGGTCAGTTGAGCAAGTTTCCATGAAAAAGCTATGACTAATACATTCCTGTTTCTACAGTAACAGCTTATTATTATACAGTGGTATTTGACGTACGAAATTAATCCGTTCCGAGAGCTAACTTGTAAGTCAAAACGTTCGTTAGATAAAACAAAATTTCCCATCGGAAATAATAGAAAAACAATTAATCCGTTACAACCCCCTCCCAAACTCATATGACCTGCACAAACACATATATTTCACCTAATATATTAAAGATGATGATGATGATGATGATGATGATTTCCTTTCAGCTTTTCTCTTTATCAGGGATCGCCACAGCAAATGATTGGCACATTTGATTTGTAAAAACAATAAATATTTCATAATAATACATGTACATTAACATTAATAATAATTAATAATAAATAATAATAAAACAAGAATAAACAATAAGTCAACTAACCCTTCCAATCATCGACTGTGGCAAAGATGTCACGTGGGCGCAAAGATGTGATGTGGGCAGGCATGAGGTGGTGTGTAACAGAGGAGTCTGTCTGTCTTCCTTTCGGCTTTTTCCCTTTTACTCGGGAGTCGCCACAGCGAATCATCCGATTCGCACGTTTGATTTGGCAGAGGTTTTTACGTCGGATGCCCTTCCTGTCACAACCCTTTTTAACAAGGGACAGAAACACGCTGACGACTTTGCAGCTCCTCTTTACGAATATCAGCAATGGTTCTTTTACATGCCTCTCACCATAGACAGTGAGAGACATGGCCCGCCTTTAATAACCCAGTTAGCCGCACTGGGGGGGACAGTGACAACCTTGTGGAGAGTGGGACTCAAACCCCCAACCTTTGGATCAGCGAGCCAGCGCCCTATACCACTAGACCACGTGTGTGACAGAGGAGAAGGAGCAAAATTTTGTGCATGTCCACGCTACGAATGCCAGCAAGGAAAGGCTCATGGTGAGCTCCCACAAGGCCAGTGCTTCTCAAATACTGGGAATAAGGGGGGGGGGGGTAATAAACCTTTGGATCATACTTTTTTGGCATACTGTACTAGAATTAAGTGTAATTGCGCATCCTCTACAGTAGGTGGCAGTGGCGCTCTCACTGTGTTCCCAACGGTGTAGGGAAAAAGCACCAAGCAAACGGTATGGAGTGCAGTAAACACTATTTATAGTCATGCGCGGGGAAATGGGGGGTGGGGGGCATGAAATGTTTCCTTTTCTTCCTATAGGGAGCATCACAGAAAATAATCGAAAAGCACTGCACAAGGCGCAGAGGAATACACACGAAAGAATACGAGGCTAATCGGCTCAGGAAAGCCATTTCACCAGCAGAGCTTGTAAATCAAAATTTTGCTGGTTGGATGGGGCAGATTTTTCATGGATCGAAGCTTGTACCATGGAAAATTGGTTATAAAAGACACTCGTAAGTCGAGGTACCACTGTATTATTGTATATGATTTATAATAAAACTACAACAGGTGAAAAAAAAATATGGGGCAGTGGTGGTCTAGTGGTATAGGGTGCTGGATCGCTGATACAAAGGTTGGGGGTTTGAGTCCCACTCTCCACAGGGTTGTCACTGTCCCCCCCCCCCCAGTGCAGCTAACTGCGTTATCAAAGGCGGGCCATGTCTGTCACTGTCTATGGTGAGAGGTTGATGTAAAAGAACCATTGCTGACTTTCGTAAAGAGGAGCTGCAAAGTCATCAGCATGTTTCTGTCCCTTGCTAAAAGGGTTGTGACAGGAAGGGCATCCGACGTAAAAAACCTCTGCCAAATCAAACGTGCGAATCAAGATGATTCGCTGTGGCGACTCCCAAGTCAAAGGGAAAAAGCCGAAAGGAAAACAGATAGGTGAAAAAAATATCTCGGTAATGTTTCATTTGAAGTTTTCTGATGATGATTGATGGAAGCAGTCTCCATTCTCAGGGTTTGGTCCGAGGCAGAGCTGTGTGTGGTTTATTTTAAGTGTGGAGGAGAAGTACGAGGTGTTGTTCTTTGGTCAGGATAAGCTCCTGCGGTCAAAGAACATTCGGGCGACTCATCCAAGGTAGGAACAGTACCATACGTCTGGCGTCACCACGCCCCATCTCTCAGTACTTATATCACCAGTTCGTGAAACATGCTGCATTCAGTATTACAGTTTACAGTAAAAATAAACACCTGCCCAGATGTTCTGAGCTGATGATGTAATGACCTGAATTACTGGATCCTGAAGGATTCATGATTTTGAACGTTTACTTTCTCTGAATGGAATTCAGAAAGGAACAAGTAGTGTATGACGCTTTCTTGCTAAAACCATCAAATTAGTATTTTTATCCATTTTTTAAAATCATCGAACGCATTTTAAATGTGATCATAAAGACCTCAGGCACATCCTTCTGTTTTTTATTAACCATGTCATTGATTTTTTCAAACAAGTTTTCATCCCTTGGCAGGACAGTTTGTGTTCCATCTCATGATTATTAAAGCTGATGTACAACATGTGCCTCAGACTTCCTGTCAGAAATACGACCCACTTCCTGTAAGAGGTCGATTTCTTCACAGCTCAAAGTAAAAGTGAAATAGCTTTAAAGAAGTGATTAAAATAAAAGGGAAACTCCCTCCAGGATCAAGTAATTCTGGTTTTTTCCTTGCTTCACCTAAACCACCTGAACCTGGATGACATGTTCTCTTGCTGTGTCTGTGATTCTCTACGGTCTGACTGAGCCCCGACGCCCAACACCCTCTTATTTATTTATCCAGAAACTGTACCGCACCACACGCTCTCACCCAACTGCCACCTACCTCCAGACAGGCCAGGTGGACGTCTTTGATGATGCATCGTGTGCCCGACAGCACCGACTGCTTGAAAAGAAGGCAGCTCAGCTCCAGAGTGGCCAGACGGACCCTCCCGTCTGGAAAAAGAAAATATTCGTCTCAGAAATCACTCATTATTCGACAAGGTGAGCGACTATTAACCCGGAGATTGTAAATTCGAATCCGGTTTAATGCCACAGCCATCCGGGGCCAGGAGTCCATGAAAGCCGATTGGCCGAGCTCTGACAGGTGGGAGGGATGGTATACACCCATAGTGATCGCCAGCCAACCACGGGTGTCTGGGAGCTCATTGGTATGAGAGGGTAGACAGCGCTTTCAATCTGAGTGTGTTA
>CM045740.1:3491287-3546287 GCA_024760905.1 Plotosus lineatus
TTAGCATATTGTGATTAAGTTCATTATTTTCTGTAATGTACTGATAAAAATTAAACTTTCATGTATTTTAGATTCATTGCACACCAACTGAAATATTTCAGGTCTTTTATTGTTTTAATACTGATGATTTTGGCATACAGCTCATGAAAACCAAAATTCCTATCTCAAAAAATTAGCATATCATGTTCAGGTAGTCTAAACGAGCTATTAACCTAATCATCTGAATCAACCAATTAACTCTAAACACCTGCAAAAGATTCCTGAGGCTTTTAAAAACTCCCAGCCTGGTTCATTACTCAAAACCGCAATCATGGGTAAGACTGCCGACCTGACTGCTGTCCAGAAGGACATCATTGACACCCTCAAGCAAGAGGGTAAGACACAGAAAGAAATCTCTGAGCGAATAGGCTGTTCCCAGAGTGCTCTATCAAGCCTCCTCAGTGGGACGTCTGTGGGAAGGAAAAAGTGTGGCAGAAAACGATGCACAGCCAGAAGAGGTGACCGGACCCTGAGGAAGATTGTGGAGAAGGGCCGATTCCAGACCTCGGGGGACCTGTGGAAGCAGTGGACTGGGCTACAGGTGCCGCATTCCCCAGGTCAAGCCACTTTTGAAGCAGAAACAGTGGCAGAAGCGGCTGACCTGGGCTACAGAGAAGCAGCACTGGACTGTTGCTCAGTGGTCCAAAGTACTTTTTTCGGATGAAAGCAAATTTTGCAAGTCATTCGGAAATCAAGGTGCCAGAGTCTGGAGGAAGACTGGGGACAAGGAAATGCCCAAATGCCTGAAGTCCAGTGTCAAGTACCCACAGTCAGTGATGGTCTGGGGTGCCATGTCAGCTGCTGGTGTTGGTCCACTGTGTTTTATCAAGGGCGGGGTCAATGCAGCTAGCTATCAGGAGATTTTGGAGCACTTCATGCTTCCATCTGCTGAAAAGCTTTATGGAGATGAAGATTTCATTTTTCAGCACGACCTGGCACCTGCTCACAGTGCCAAAACCACTGCTAAATGGTTTACTGACCATGGTATTACTGTGCTCAATTGGCCTGCCAACTCTCCTGACCTGAAGCCCATAGAGAATCTGTGGGATATTGTGAAAAGAAAGTTGAGACACCAGACCCAACACTGTGGATGAGCTTAAGGCCGCTATCGAAGCATCCTGGGCCTCCGTAACACCTCAGCAGTGCCACAGGCTGATTGGCTCCATGCCACGCCGCATTGAAGCAGTCATTTCTGCAAAAGGATTCCCGACCAAGTATTGAGTGCATAACTCAACATAATTATTTGAAGGTTGACTTTTTTGTATTAAAAGCACTTTTTTATTGGTCAGATGAAATATAATTTTTTGAAATAGGGATTTTTGTTTTTTCTTTACTTTTTTGCCAAAATTATCAATATTAAAACAAGAAAAGGCTTGAATTACTTCAGTTGTGTGTAATGAATCTAAAATATTATTTGAAGGTTGACTTTTTTTTGTATTAAAAGCACTTTTTTATTGGTCGAATGAAATATGCTAATTTTTTGAGATAGGGATTTTTGGCTTTCACGAGCTGTATGCCAAAATCATCAGCATTAAAACAATAAAAGACTATTTTCTGTATAAAAGATTATTTTCTGTCATGTACTGAACTTTATCACAATGTGCTAATTATTTGAGAAGGACTAGTATATATTATATACAGTATATATCAAAGGTCAGGAACATATGGCTCGCGAGCCAAATGTGGCTGTTTTGATGACTGTATCTGGCTCTCAGATAAATCAGGTGGCCTTTCTTAACAGAATAATGAATACATAATTTCACTGTCATTAAAATAAAAATGCAAAAAAAGCCATCAAGTAAATCAAAAACAGATGAATAAATCTCGCATTTAAATCTATACATCTATTTTCAATTCCACGCTACTGTGGCGCGCTGCGGAGAGCCAATCTTTTCTGTACTCCAGTATGTGGGCAGGTCCGATACCTTCAAACTCTAATTTTATTGGATTATAACAACAGCCACTGACTGTGCGTGTTGTTTTTGAGTAAAGAGACAAATTTACCTCATTTTGATCGGCTCATTTGCACGAAGCCAAGCACAGCTGGCAAGCAAACACAAATGGACAGACATCAAAAAACTTCAACCCACAGAGCAGCTGATTGCCAAAACTTGTTAACACCGCTCTGAGCAGTTAGAAAGTGAAGCTGCATCATCTCCTGCTTGGCCTTTTAAGATGCTGGCGCTGCCGGCAGTGCAAACAACTGTCGTATGCAACACTCGCACTGCACTGTCATGAATCATGCTTCACAACGGTTGCAGTTGTAAAGTCGATCAGACGTAACGTGCATAGGTCGTAAGTCGACGACTATCTGTATATGTATATTTTTTTCATAATTTCCTCAAAAGAATTAATGTGTTCAAGTCATTCGCAAGACAATTTCATTCTTAAAGAGTAAAGATTAATTTTAACAACATTAAAGCTTGTGGGACTCTGTTACATTAAACATTACAGGCTCATGAATATTCAATTAACCACATCAAGTGCATTTCATTTAACTTTACATCATTTATCGAAAATGTTCCGGTGTGTGTATGTGTGTGTGTGTGTGTGTGTGTGCACGTTTTCTGCATCACTGTCCTGTTTTATGATCCACGTTAAAACATGTATGCAACCATCCCACAGCACTGCAGCCTGCTGACTTTGGATTATTCCCTGAAGCTCATTTTTATACAGTACACATCATTATATTGATAATACTTACATTACCATTTTATTACAGTTACAAAGCCCAGAAATAGTGCAGAATCATGGATGGTCAATAGAAGTGGTGAACCATAAGGAAGTAATGTATATAAGACCTTGTACTGCTTTCATAATAGACCCTCATACAACACTATTTAGATTTATTACTGTATTACAGTCAGTGTTATATTACTTCTCGTCCTACAGGGTCCCACGACACAGTGCTGCAGCTCTTAGTATATTTTACAATATCATATTTACAAAGAAAACAGAAACAACTACAGTGTTTTAGAACATGTTTAAATATTTTAAATAAAATACAGAAAATATAAGTTGAAAATCATATAATAAAATTAAAAAAGTGTCAAATATTCACTTCCTCAAAAAACAAGCATTAAACAACTAAATCTTCATACTGTAAAAAATAATAATTTTATGTAATAATCTAATTGCAAGTTATTTTAATAATAAATAAATAAATATTTCCATATTTATTTTATAACTGCTTTTTCCACATTACACAGTAATAAATGATGAATTAATTGACGTTTGCAGATGACATTGTGATCTGTAGTGAGAGCAGAGAACGAAAGAATGCAGAGAATGCCCTGGAAAGGAGAGGAATGAAGATTAGCCTCAGTAAGACAGAATACATGTGTGTGAACGACAAGAACCCAAGAGGAACGGTGATGTTACAGGGAGCAGAGATAAGGAAGGTGGAGGATTTTAAGTACTTTGGCTCAACAGTCCAGAGCAATGGAGAGTGTGGAAAAGAGGTGAAGAAGCGTGTGCAGGCAGGTTGGAATGGTTGGAGAAAAGTGTCCGGTGTGATGTGTGATAGGAGGGTATCGGCAAGAATGAAAGGAAAAGTGTACAAGACGGTGTTGAGGCCAACGATGTTGTATGGTTTAGAAACAGTGACCCTGGGGAAAAGACAGGAGGCAGAGCTGGAGGTAGCAGAGATGAAAATGTTGAGGTTCTCTTTGGGTGGAACGAGGATGGATAGGATCAGGAATGAGTAGATCAGAGCGACAGCACATGTAAGAGCTTTTGGAGACAAAGTCAGAGAGGCTAGATTGAGATGGTTTGGACATGTACAGAGGAGGGATAGTGAGTATATTGGTAGTAGGATGCTGAGGTTGGAACTACCAGGCAGAAGGCCCAGAGGAAGACCAAAGAGAAGATTTATGGATGTGGTGAAGGAGGACATGAAAGTAGTTGGAGTAAGAGTAGAAGATACAGAGGATAGGGTGAGATGGAGGCAGGTGGTTTGCTGTGGCGACCCCTGAAGGGAAAAGCCAAAAGGAAAAGAAGAAGAAATTATTTATTAATTCTTGGAATATTTAATTTCAGTGGAAAGATTAATCGTCTTTTTTTCCCATCAGCAACACAAAATTTAAAAAAATGCAGAAATTGTGGATTATTTAATAAGATTGAAATATGAAACATACATACAACAAATTATTGGTATTATAACTTTACATACTAGTGGTGTGTGTGTGTGTGTGTGTGTGTGTGTGTGTGTGTGTGTGTGTGTGTGTGTTTATACCTTTGCTGTGAGACAGGGCAAACAGAAGGCAGAGGACAAAGAGGGCGTGGTAGTCCTCTTTCTCACAGTCCAGAGCGTTGTATACCATGTCCAAGAATGGCCTGCATCACACACACACACACACACACACACACACACACACACACACACACACACACACACACGCGCACACACGCACATTTCCCATCACAAATGAAAATCATCCAGATCTCAGAATGTTATCAGCTTTAATTCCAACCAAATGTCCAAGTGTATAACCACTGGACGCTCAACTGTGTCACAGAATCACTTTCTCTAAATCATATGAATGTGCTGCTGTTTATACACCATGCTTTAAAGATGAGATCACATAAACACAAAAAAATAATAATCCTGCCTTGGACTGGAAACGGTTAATTATCAAAAGCATTTCACCACAAAATTCAACACAAGGATAAAATCTCACTGAACTCTCCTGCTTAAATCGCCCGTCCGGCCCTTTCCTGATGTCCACCTCGTCTGAGGTGAATAATTGTTATTCACTTTAACATAGCAAACCAATCAGATTATAAGCATTCAAACTCTGGGAAGGGATTTTTTATTTTCTAATTATTATTGCCTTCATTCAACTAGTTTTTCATATCAGACTCATTATACACACGAAGGGACATTGTGTATCGTCCAGTTCTAGTACATAGTACAGCGAACAGGAAGTCCGCCATGCTTAGTGGTCCGAGACCACACTTATACACCTCTCCGCGATCCTGGTGTGAGTCTGAATGGCTGTGCGTATGTTTGTCCTGCGATGGTCTGGTGAGCTGTTCCCACTGTCAGCTGAGATAGGCTCCAACCTCCCGCGACCCTGGCAAGATGAACTTTTTTCTTTCTTTCTTTTTGTCCATTTTATAACCCTTGTCTGTCTCTTGATGTATATTTGTTGTAAGATAGATTGTGTAATTATATGGAGCGGGCTTTACAGTCATCCCTTGCCACTTCGCGATTTGAACATCGAGGTTTTGGTACATTGCGGTATTTTAATAAAAAATAAAATAAAAATAAAAAATTCATAAAAAAATTCAAAATTCGCGCTGAAACTCACATGTAAGCAAGCGGAAGGCAGGGACCCAAGGCAGGCTGTGTCCATTGTTTCCAAACGACAGACTGAAGTGCCCCTCCTCCCCAGTTCAGGCAGGGACCGCCCACTCAACTCAATCTCGCAAGCTGATTGGCTTAAACGCATGACGCTATTGCCTCCCGCCCACTCAACTCAATCTCGCAAGCTGATTGGCTTTGACGCGTGACGCTGTTGCCTCGCACATTCCTGCGGGATTTTTTGTGATTTTGTGATCTTACTGTATCGTGTTTGGGAACGTCCTGCACCGCGGAGAAGAGCTACAGTATTGTCAGAGGTGAGTACAGTACTTAAAGTATTTACATATGCATATAACTGTGTAACGTTTAATATACACTTCGTGATATTGTATAGACGCGAAAACATATAGAAATGAGACAACATGGTAGAAATGGGGGGCGGGGCGTTCCTACTTTGCGGTTTTTCGAATATCGCGGCCAGGTCTGGTCTACATTATCCGCGATATTCAAGGGATGACTGTATTAGGTTGGATAACTTGTGCCCAATCCTTTTCTTGAATGAATGAAATATATTTCAATCAAAAATCAGATGAACCGGTTTGGAAAATAAAGGGGTTTCACAAAACTTATAAAACTAATAGCTTGTCGCACCTGCTCCTCTGGCTCTCCGCCCCTTCAGCAGCCGCGGCAGTTTTCTCCTCATCGGTAATGTTCTGCTCTGTCAGCGTAGAAACGTCTGAGATCTTACACTTCTCCATCACCACCATCTCAATCTCTACACACACCCACAAACAAACACAGAAACCATGATATCACACCTCCCTAAAAATCAGCCACTGTGTGCATGTTTACTACCTGAACGTACGTCAGGACAGGAAACAAACACACAGTGAAGAAGAAACGGTGAAGTCAAGTTCACACGGCAGGACACTTCACTTGAGATGTACGTCTACAATTTTTGGGGGGTTTTTACACCCGAGCCTCGTGGCTCATCAGGCCGGTGCTTATCCCCAGTTTCTATAGCGTGAAGCGACCAGGAGTTCAACTACCCCTGGATGGGACGCTAGTCCATCGCAGGTTACCTTCCCAGTACACTTTTACTGGTACCCATTTATACTGCTGGGTGAACAGAGGCACACTTGTGATTGAGACCTTGCCCAGGGGTCTTAGCACAGTGAGGGTCTCAGTGGGATTCGAACTCAGAACCTCCCGACCATGAGCGTAGCACCCTAACCACTACGCCACCGGCCCCACCTACTTATGCAATACACCCACAGAATAAACCCCAGACAGACCGTCGAGACGTCTTAACCTTGACCTCACCCTGAAACAGTGCTTCAGCATGTACTCACTTCAGCTCCCACAGTATACATTTGCTTAAACATCTGACGTTGGAGCAAATCTATGTATGCGAAGGTTTCCTCCAGGTACTCTGGTTTCCTCCGACAAGCCAAAGACATGCACGTCAGTGCAACTAAATTTTCCACAGGCGTGAGTGTGAACGGCGGCTTGTATCCTGTAATAGACTGGCAACCTGTTCAAGGTGTCACCCCAGCTCTTGCTTAACTAAACTGGGATTGGCTCCACCTCCTCCTGACCCTGACGGACAAGTACATATCTCAGGATATCCAGACCTGATTTTGCTACTGGGCATGTCCTAAACCTAAAGCTTAGTAATTTATAATTTGTTTTATTTTGGATTAAATTAGAACCCTAGCCTTCTGGATAAAACCACACCATACAAAAAAGACCACAGGGGTCCTGATGCTAACCGCGGCAGGGCCGTTCAAGAAGTGCAATATATAAAACATGAGCTTGTAGAAAGTTTAAAGTTGCCCTATTCGCCCAAAGGGAGACCCACGCACGACAATTGGCGATCCTATGTCATTTCTTTCCCAAATTATCAACCTAATAAATCATACAGACTGACGATTAGATTGACGGTAATTTATGGATTTACAGCGATCCCTCGCTACTTCGTTCTTTAGTTTCTGCGGCTTTAGTACATTGTGGGTTTTTCAAAAATATTCATTAAAATTAAAAAAAAAATACGGAAAAAGTTAAGGAAAATGCCACAAAACAAGGCCAATTATGCAAAAAAAAAAGACCCCAAACAAGCAAAAACAAAAAACAACCCAACAAAACTACTTACATTTTTATGTATTTAAGTATGTATTTATATTTTATTTACATCTTATGCATTACTTTTCAATACTTAATTGTTATTATAAGCATTCATAGCATTGAATATGTATTTATTGATATTATATACACATATACATGTACAGTGGTACCTCGGTACTCGACCATAATTCGTTCCCTATGGCTGGTCGAATTCCGAATCCGCTGTTCCCATTACAAATAATGTAAATGGTCTTAATCCGTGCCGTCGTCTTTTGAACAGAAGTTAACGGTACCGTAACTCGTACCATAGGTCCCCAAATTAAGTGAAAAATTATTGAATACAGTATACCATGGTATGGTCTGTGTTATGACCGACTCTGGTTTTGGTGGCTCCATCTCTCTCTCTTTATGCATGCTGGAGAGGGGCGTGACTGTCACATGTGGGTGGAGTGCTAACCACACACACCTGATTCCACTTAGCAATCACTGGTCTCCTCTAACAGTGACTACGATTTCCCCATGTTCTACTCCCTTCCCTGTCAACAATAAAGCTCATCTGTTTTCATCACACCCTGTCCCTGCATTTTTGGGTCCGGCTGAATGTTCCTGGTGTCACAGAAGGGCTAGTAGATTCTGTGATGCCAGGAACATTCAGCCGGACCCAAAAATGCAGGAGACAGAGTGTGATGGAGGAGCTTTATTATTCACAGGGAAGGCACTAGAGCACGGGGAAATCATAGTCACTGTTAGAGAAGCCCAGTTATTGCTAATTGGATTCAGGTGTGTGTGCTTAGCACTGCACCCGCGTGTGACAGCCACACCCCTCTTCAGCGCTGCATGCATGGAGAGAGAGCCGCCAAAACCTGAGTCTCTCACAAAAGACACCAATCAATAAACTGGACTGGTCCCACAACACCAACGCCCTGTACAAGAAGGGCCAGAGTCGCCTCCACCTTCTGAGGAGACTCAAGTCCTTCGGAGTATGCAGACCTCTGCTCAGGACATTTTATGACTCTGTGGTAGCCTCTGCAATCCTCTACGCTGCCATCTGCTGGGCCCCGGGCAGCACAGAGCGGGACAGAAAAAGACTGAACAAGCTGGTCAGGAGGGCCAGCTCTGTCCTCGGCTGCCCACTGGACTCTGTGGAGGAGGTGAGTGAGAGGAGGATGGTAGCAAAGCTCACATCCATCATGAACAACAGCTCTCACCCACTTCACCAGACTGTAGAGAAGCTGAGTAGCTCCTTCAGTGGACGACTGAGACATCCTCAGTGCAGGAAGGAGCGCTACCGCAGGTCGTTCATTCCCACCGCTGTCAGACTGTACAACGCCACTTTGTAACTGTCTGTGAAAATACCGGTTATGTGCAATAAAAACCCCGCGCACTTTAATCAACCACATCTACCCCACTGACTGTGAACATCAACCCATCTACTCTGCACTCAGATACATATACACTTTAATTTAGGCCAGTCTATAAAGTCGTTCCCTTCTTTTCTTTTATTGTTTATTAATTTATACTATTTATGTATCTATTTATTTATTTACTTATATAATATATATGTACGTGTGTATGTTTGTATATGTATCTATTTTTGCACCCCCTACTGATGGTACCTCAAGATCCTGTAACAGTGAATTTCTCCATTGTGAGATTAATAAAGCTGTATCTTATCTTATCTTATCTTATAACACATCAAAATAAAAACCACAGTACAGTTAAAGCATAACAACGAGAGAGATTTCCTTTTGACCCTTTTCGATTCATCAGGGGTCGCCACAGCGAATGATTTGCACGTTTGATTTGGCATAGGTTTTTACGTCGGATGCCCTTCCTGACACAACCCTTTAGCAAGGGACAGAAACACACTGACAGCTTTGCAGCCGACTCTTTACGAAAGTCAGCAATGGTTTTTTACATGCCTCACATCATAGACAGTGAGAGACATGACCCGCCTTTGATAACCCAGTTAGCTGCACTGGAGGGGACAGTGACAACCTTATGGAGAGTGGGACTCGAACCCCCAACCTTAGGATCAGCGATCCAGCACCCTATACCACAGGACCACCACTGCCTTCTGAAAAGCATAACAACAATAAAGATAAGAATTTTTACCTTTGTGGTGGTGAGCAGTTGGCATACATAAATGTTGGAGAGGGAGAGAGAAAGCGTATGCCCTTCCATAACAAAGAGGGAGAGAGGAAGCGGATCCCCTTCCATAACAGAGAGAGAGAGGAAGCGGATCCCCTTCCATAACAGCTTCAGGTGAATCAGCCAAAGATGTTTTTTTCTCTCTTGCTACTCGCTCTGGCATGAATGACTCTTCTTCAGGATGTTCCTTTCTTCCCCCAGGATGTCTCCCCTTTCTAACGTGGCTTGTTTCTGCCTTCTTTTCAAAACCTTACGGAAGTGGCTCATGACCTCATCGTTAAAGATGTTCACAGCGATACATAGTATCATCAACTTCTGGACTTCCCCAGAACAGCACTCGCTTTATCAGGGTGATACATAGTATCAACAACTTGCGGACTTCCGGAAAGTGTGCATTTGCCCTCCCTCTCGATCTCGTTTTTTCTTGCGCATTTTTAGCGTTCGACTTCCATATTTTGGTTGACTTCCAGGACAAAAAAAAATGGATTCTTTGGTGGAATTCCGATTTGTTCGACCTCTAAAGCTTATGAGTACCAAGGTACCACTGTACGTATACATCAGTCAGGGGGGTCGATGCTGCTTCGCGGAAATCGGCGGTCGTGGGGAGGGGGGGGTCCTCAGTCCCCATTAACCTGCGGAAAGTAAGGGACCCCGTATATCCTCTCTATGACATATGTATAGCCGCCCCCACCCCCCCAGTTATTCAACTCCCTCTTGTCAAATATGAATATGATAGCCTGCTGGATCTACCTCTGGTATTGCCAGAGTAATATGAACACTGTTACATTGGAAATGACACTCATTTAATTCCCATGTAATTTCCTCAGTAATAATGTCGACATCACCCTGGTCCTACTTTTTCAGACCTGCCCAATAATGTGGCACAGTTGGCCTCTTTAGTTTGCTGATTAAATTTTTGGTGTTAGACTGGAATGGTGTTTTTACACCACAATGTCATATTTCCACAGAACTGCTGCATGTCTGAACAGAGTGTGACCTCGTGCCACCATTGAGCAGCTTTCACTCTGTGTGATAGAACATGATGGACGTTGCAGACAGAACGAAGACGAACAAGATTGTAGCCAAAGTGAAACGCTGTTCTTTCACCATGGGGATGAAGGGCAGACGGCATATCTGGTGTTATGTGTTTTAAAACTATATAAGAGTCTGACGGTTATATAGAAGCCTTACAGAAGACCTTCCTTATATACTTCATCATAAGTAGAGTCTATTCGCTCACTACAGTCCTATCAGACAATACAACACTGATTTGATGATTTGTTATTTAATAAAGGAGATATTTTCACTGACGGTGTTGATGTCGTCATAACTTGTGCACATCAAAGACAAGAAACTGACTTCCTAAAGGGTCACTTTCATCTGATCTCCCCGTGACCACTGATGCACGACCACTTCATGCGCCAAGTGAAAATTATGTACATGTTGTGGCGATGAACCCCAACGTCTTGTCTCAGGTTTTACATTCAGTGCCAAAATATTAAACAGTACCATCAGCTGCTCAAAAATTATACAGTGATTCGTCGACTTACGACCTATGCGAGTTACGTCTGATCGACTTTACGACAGCAAAAGTGGTGAAGCATGATTCATGGCATTGCAGTGCGAGTGTTGTGTACGTCAGTTGTTTGCGCTTCCAGCAGCGCCAGCATCTTAAAAGGCCAAGCAGGAGATGATGCAGCTTCACTTTCTAACTGCTCAGAGCAAATCTATTCATCTACTTTCAATGCCACGTTACTGTGGCGCGAAGCTGAGAGCCAGTCCTTTCTGTGTGGGCGGGTCCGATACCTTGAAACTCTAATTTCATTGTACTCATACGCTGCAGTGTTTATGTGACAGGAAGCGCGTCCAAAATTTTGGCAATTGGCTGCTCTGTGGGTTGAAGTTTTTCCATGTCTGTCCATTTGTGTTTGCTTGCCAGCGGTGCTTGGCTTTGTGGAAATGAGCTGATCGAAATGAGGGAAATTTATCTCTTTACTCAAACAACACGCGCAGTCTGTGGCTGTTGTTATAATCCAATAAAATTGGAGTTTGAAGCTATCGGACCCGCCCACACAGTGGAGTACAGAAAGGATTGGCTCTCCGCTGCGTGTCACAGTGACGTGGAATTGAAAATAGATGTATAGATTTAAATGTGCGAGATTTATTCATCTGTTTTTGTTTGGCGTGAGTGTATTTGGATGGAAAGTCGGCATACGACCAGATCGAGTTACGACCGGTCTCCCGGAACCAAAAGCGGTCAGAAGTCGACGACTGTCTGTATTAAATTTAAAAGTTAGCATGCGAGAGGAAGCTGAGATTCGGCAGTATGTGTGACGTGATGCCGACAAGTCTTTATATGGTTGTAATGCATGGAACCAGTTCCAGATAAGCTTTCAGTGGAAAAGGGCAATGACATCAGCCCTATAAGCATAAAATAACACTGACCCTATTTTTATGCAAATTATGCTCTGATGTTTTACTAATTTCTACCTGAATTGTAATGATCTCTTCTTATTCCCGGACGAGCGTGACCATGAGGTGGACGGGCACAGAATGAATGTGGAGCAGAGTGAAGACTGACACATGAACAAGATGGAACGATGGTTGTGGAGTGCTCTGAGAAGTGAGACTCTGGACACGTTAACTTCTGAGGAATTCAGCGTTCCAGTGAAACTCCAGAATATTCTCTTCGCCTGGAGACGTCCAAGCAGAACGTCCCGAACATGCCACAGCTGTTGAAAGCAAAAAGCCAACAGCAACAGCCACAACCTTGCCTGAGAGAAAATAAATCGCACTGCTAATCTACGATGCTATTTTCACGCAGGCTACATTCGTTTAGATCCCTGTTGAGTCAGTGCTGCTCGACTCTGTCCAATAACAAAAGCAAAACTTGTCGGGAATAATTTTTCTTAATTAATATCTTGTAATTAATATGTGTGGGCAGATGTGTTCAAAAAAAAAATCAAGCAGAGAAGTAGGAAGCCGAGATCAGAGGACACAGAGCCAGGATTGTCTACTGATCTATAACGCAAAAGCCATTTCCACACTCATCACTGCATCACTGCTGCTCAAGTGACACTACAATATAGAGATATTTCTTTTAATATCAAAACTTCAACACTGAGCAGGTAATGCCCACATGTAACAAGGTAAGCAGTTGTGCCACGCCTACACAATCTAAACTACAGAAATAAGCTGGAAGAAGAGTCTGGTTCTTTCTAATTTAATAACGTGATTTCATGTTCATGACATCCATCATGTTATGTCCTAGGTAGGGCACCTGAGTAGTGCACAGGACGTCATGGGATTCACTCATTTACAATAATGAAACAAAAACATTGTTCATCATGCTGCATTGTGATCCTGAAAAAAGTGGGAGGAGTTTCTATGGAGGTTCTGTGGTGCTAATTTAATGTTTGCTCTGCCTCTGGTGAATGTGTACACGTATGTGATTTTTTTTTTATCTCAATCGGAACTTGAATAGCTCTAATCTCATTGGATTCCAGCAACGGCCAATTGAATTTGAGGCTGCAAGGACCTCGATGAAGGATTGCTGAAAAATCCCTACAGGCGAGGCGAAGCGTCTGTGTACACAACTTAGTCTGAAAAAATGAAATCTGAAAGTCGAGTGATGTTTCCAGGGTTTATCGTCATCATGTGACGTCTGGGCCTACTGACACCGCGCTACTGACGGAGGCGTGAGCATCACTCAGAGGCCAGTTCAGAGAGCAGCTCCACGGCTGTAGGGGGCGCTCTGGAGAACAGAGGGTCAGTGAGTGATGGTGGGACATTCATCCGGGGCCACTCACCTTCCGTGTCCCCACTCGTCCTGCTGGCCTTTGAGCTAGCCTCTGTACCTTTAGCCTTCTCCTTCTCCTCGTCGGGGGCTTCCTCGGATCCCTTGTCCTCCTCGTCCTCCTCGCCCACGTTCTTGTAATTGGGTCGCTTCTGTGTCTTCTTCCTGCCTCGATGCCGGCTCATTTCCAACGAGCGCTCCAGACTCTCCGGTGGCTTGGTGAAGCGTCGCACTGCGGTGTTGGACTGGGAGGAGAAAAAAAACAGGACACAAGAAATCACATCTGTTTATAAAACCTAAACGCCAAAGAGAATTGAACATATGAGCGTGAGACATTTGGGTACCATCGCAGAACATCCAGCAATTTATAGGTAATTAAATGAAATAATAATAGTAAATAAAATGAAAATGAAATATACAGTGGTACCTCGACTTATGAAATTAATCCGTTCCGAGGGCGAGCTCATAAGTGGAAAAGTTCGTTAGATGAATCAAAAATTCCCATCGGAAACAATCCGTTCCGACCCCCTCCCACTCATAAAACCTGACACAAAGGTGTATTTATGATATAATATATTTTAGATAAACATGTAACAATAAACATGTAACTACAATAACACGTGTACAGTAACATTAATAATACTGTAATTAACAATAATAATAAAACAAGAATAAACAATAAGTCAATAAACAATACAGTAAGTGCGGCTGTACTTAAGAATAGCACTTAACATTAACTTACACTACTAATTTTGAAAAACATCTTATTCATTTATTTATTTAATTTGATTTGTTAACAGTTTTAACGAGGCTAACTAGTGCATATGACCCTGGGGAACATGCTTTTCTGCCATGCTGTACTAGAATTAAGTGTAATTGTGCATCCTCTACAGTAGGTGGCAGTGGGATTCTCACTGTGATGGTGCAGAGAAAAAAACACCAAGCAAACAATATGAAATGCAGTAAACACTATTTATAGTCGCACGTGGGGCGCTTAGGAAGGGGAGTAAATTTTTTTCTTCCTATAAGGGGGGCATCATAGAAAATAATTGAGAAGCACTACACAAGGCATTCTTGGAGCGCAAAGAAATACACGCAGAAGAATGCGAGGCTAATCGGCCCAGAAAAGCCATTTCCCCAGCAGAACTTTTTGCTCAATGGATGGGAATCATGGAAAATTGGAATCATGGAATCATTTCATATCATGGAAAATTTGATATAAAAGATATTCGTAAGTCGAGGTACCACTGTATATTTTTTTTCTAACACTGATGAAATATTACTTTATACATGCACACAAAATAAAAACAAAGCAATGAAGTCTGATTTATTTGAGATAAAAGTTGAAAGTTGTACTGCCTTGTTTTGCATTATATTGCTGAAGGGCTTTTATTCTACAAAAATTAATAGAATGGTTCTGTATTCTTTTTGGAAAACATGAATAAAATCCCACATTCCTTTAAAAATGTATTGACTTGACAAGTTTATTTTCACGTCATGACTGTTCTTCCATCAGAATTCAAAATTTTGCATTCATTCAGAGACGCACTCGGACAAGCATTTCAGGTCAAAGGTCAAGATGACCGGTCCATGAAATGGGTGCACAACACTTCTCAATCCTCAGCTGCATTCACACACCAAGTTGGCTTTCATAGATACTGTCCTTTAAGAGACATGCTCCAGACAAGCATTTTCTATGGTGGAGTTCAGAGTTCATAGGTCAAGGTGACGTGGACATGAAAAAGGTCGCTCCGTTCTCCCCAAACAAACTCAAACATTTTGGTATTCATAAGTATTGCACATCATGAGCTATGCACTGGACAAACGTTACAGTGGAATAGTGAAACAGGCGACTGCGATACAGGCCAAGCAGCAAAAGCAGAAGAAGCAAAGGCGGGCAGTGCAAGACAAAGAGCAATGAAAATGCACAGCCTGTGTAAAACCAGTGCTTTGATCCTGCATGGACCGTCTGTGACATCATTCATATCAAAAACAGCACAGAGGATGACCTGCAGGTTACAAACACCCTGCGTAACACCAAGACCTGCAACCTTAATGATACCGAAAACTGGACGCTGCTTCATTCACACAAACACACACACACACACACACACACACACACACACACACACACACACACACACACACACACCGAAGTCATTTTAGGTTTCCTCACATTTCTGCTCAGACTGAAAAAAAACAAGTACTTGTACACGTTTCCTTTGTTTTCTTCCTGACAAACACACTCGGAGCACAGAGAGCAGGAAGAAAGAAGGAAAGAAAAAATAAAATTTTCTCGTTGTCTTGGGAGACTTCAACGCCCATGTGGGCAACGATAGTGTGACCTGGAAGGGTGTGATCGGTAGGTACGGCCTCTCCAGTCTGAATCCGAATGGTGTGTCGTTGTTGGACTTCTGTGCTCGTCATAGTTTGTCTATCACGAACACCATGTTCGAACATAAGGGTGTCCATAAGTGCACTTGGCACCAGGACACCCTAGGTCGCAGTTCGATGATTGACTTTGTAGTCGTGTCATCGGACTTGCGACCATATGTTCTGGACACTCGGGTGAAGAGAGGAGCTGAGCTGTCTACCGATCACTACCTGGTGGTGAGTTGGCTTCGTGGTGTGGGAGGTTGCCTTCCAGACCTGGCAGGCCCAAGCGTGTAATCAGGGTCTGCTGGGAACGTTTGGCGGAGCCCCTGTCCGAGGCCTTTAACTCCCACCTCCGGCAGAGCTACAACCACGTTCGGAGGAGGCGGGGGACATGGAATCCGAATGGGCCATGTTTCGTGCCTCCATTGCTGAGGCGGCAGCCCATAGCTGTGGCCGTAAGGTCGTCGGTGCTTGTCGTGGCGGGAATCCCCGAACCCGGTGGTGGACACCTGCGGTGAAGGGGGCCGTCCAGCTGAAGAAGGAGGCCTATCGGGTTTTATTAGCCTGTGGGACTCCTGAGGCAGCAAACGGGTACCGGCAGGCCAAACGTGCTGCAGCCGAGGCTGTCGCAGATGCAAAATCTCGGGCGTGGGAGGAGTTCGGTGAGGGCCTGGAGAGTGATTATCGGTTGGCCTCAATGAGGTTCTGGGCCACCATCCGACGCCTCAGGAGGGGGAAGCAGTTCTTCACAAACACTGTTTACGGTGGAGGTGGGGAGCTGCTTACCTTGACTGGGGATGTTGTTGAGAGGTGGAGGGAATACTTTGAGGACCTTCTCAATCCCACCAACACGCCCTCCGTGGAAGAGGAAGACCCTGGGGTTCGGGTGAGGGTCCGCCCATCACTGGAGTGGAGGTCACTGAGGGTGAGAAAAAGCTCCTCGGTGGTCGTGCTCCGGGGTTGGGCGAGATGCGCCCAGAATATCTCAGGGCTCTGGATGTTGTGGGAGTGTCTTGGTTGACACGTCTCTGCATCATCGCGTGGTCATCGGGGCTGTACCTCTGGATTGGCAAACTGGGGTGGTGGTCCCAATTTTTAAGAAGGGGACCGGAGGGTGTGTTCCAATTATCGGGGAATTACACTCCTCAGCCTACCTGGGAAAGTCTATGCAGGGGTACTAGAGAGGAGGATCCGACCGATAGTCGAACCTCGGATTCAGGAGGAGCAATGTGGTTTCCGTCCTGGCCGCAACACTCTTGACCAACTCTATACGCTCCACAGGATTCTGGAGGGGGCATGGGAGTTTGCCCAATCTGTCCACATGTGCTTTGTGGATTTGGAGAAGGCTTTCGGCCGTGTCCCTCCAAAGATCTTGTGGCGCGTGCTCGAGAATACGGCGTTCGGATCCGTTGCTACGGCGATTCGGTCGCTGTATCACCGAGCCAGAGTTTGGTCCGTATTGGTAACAGCAGGTCGGATTCGTTTCCAGTGGGAGTTGGAGTCCGCCAAGGCTGTCCTTTGTCACCGATTCTGTTCATAATTTTTATGGACAGAATTTCTAGGCGCAGTCGAGGCGATGAGGGGTTCTGGTTTGGTGGCCATCGGATATCGTCTCTGCTTTTTGCGGATGATGTTGTCCTTTTGGCTTCATCAAATCGGGCCCTCCAGCTCTCATTGGAGCGATTCGCAGCAGAGTGCGAAGCAGCCGGGATGAAGATCAGTACCTCCAAGTCCGAGGCCATGGTTCTCAGTCGGACAATGGTGGAATGCACCCTCCGGGTCGGGAATGAGGTCCTGCCCCAAGTGGAGGAGTTTAAGTATCTTGGGGTCTTGTTTACGAGTGAGCGAGAGATCGACAGACGGATCGCTGCAGCCTCTGCTATTAAGCGGTGCCTGTACCGGTCCGTTGTGGTGAAAAAGGAGCTGAGCCGCAAGGCGAAGCTCTCAATTTACCAGTCGATCTACGTTCCAACCCTCACCTATGGTCACGAGCTTTGGGTAATGACCGAAAGAACAAGATCACGGATACAAGCGGCTGAAATGAGCTTTCTTCGCCGGGTGGCGGGGTTCTCCCTTAGAGATAGGGTGAGAAGCTCCGCCATCCGGGGAGAGCTCAGAGTAGATCCGCTACTCCTCCGCATTGAGAGGGGCCAGTTGAGGTGGCTCGGGCATCTGGTCAGAATGCCCCCCGGACGCCTCCCTGGTGTGGTGTTTCGGGCATGTCCAACCGGGAAGAGACCCCGGGGTCGACCTAGAACACGCTGGAGGGACTATGTCTCTCGGCTTGTCTGGGACCGCCTTGGTGTCCCCCCGGGAGAGTTGGAGGAAGTAGCTCGGGAGAGGGATGTCTGGACCTTTTTGCTAAGGTTGCTGCCCCCGCGACCCGACCCTGGACTAAGCGGAAGAAGATGATGATGATGATGATGATGATGAAAAAATAAAATTCCCCTGAAACCGGCCGGGAATCTGAAAAACAATGTTTGAAACCGAAATTGTGTAAACCGCATGGTAAAAGACCGCGGCAGACCCTGATAAGAGCGATGCCACATAAAGGGCTGATGCGAGGCACATGACTCACAGCTTCTTAGAAGCGCGCACACGTACCAGCCGAAAACAGGACGCAGATGGAGAAGACAGTCGACTCCTTTCATGCCAATCATGGGCATCTGTGAGCTCATTCCTACGAGATGGCGGTTAGCGCTTTCCCTCTGAGTGTCTTAGACCGCCCCAGCAGTTATGGGTGGCTAGCATCACATGTCACTGAGAGAGTGTGTGCATGCTTTCACCTTTCCCTGATTGCTGGTGTTCGTGTGATAGATAGCTATATAGGAAGGTGTTCTGAGACACACGTAGCGGCACACACCTGACCTCGCGGGGGTCTCATCTCAAAAGCCTTTAGAGCGAAGATGCTACATTCTCGAAGGTGAGCGTGGCGTGGTGATGTATTCAAAAGATTTTCACTGTGACCCTTGAAGTCTTGAAGAGATCACACACCAGAAAGCACACCAAGCTAACTCGAAATTAGCCCGAAACTCAGGACTTCACACCTAAAAGTCCACCTTCCAGCTCCGAATCAGAACCAAAGTCATTCTCACTGCTGGCTCAAAATTTGGTTGCATTTCGGTCCACTCTGTGCCGACGGGTGGTACGATGGATATAATACAAATATTTCTCCTTCCCTAATTTAGTCATAGCCAAGTCCATTGGGCTTTTTACACCCAAGCCTCGTGGCTCATCAGGCCGGTGCTTATCCCCGGTTTCCGTAGCGTGAAGCGACGAGGAGATCAACTCCTCCTGGATGGGACGCTAGTCCATCGCAGGTTCCCTTCCCAGTATATTTTACTGGTACCCATTTATACTGCTGGGTGAACAGAGGCACACTTGTGGTTAAGACCCAGCACAGGGGTCTTAGCACAGTGGGAGTCTAACTGGAATTTGAACACACAACCTCCCGATCATGAGTGCAGCACCCTAACCACTACACCACGGACCCCACTCAAAGCCAAGTCAAATCGGTCATTTGTTGCCTCCAATCACGGGACCACCACCAACCGGGATGGGGGGTCCATAAGTATGCGCCAACTGCATTTTTCAAGCTGCTGCGAGTGTGTGTTCAGGGGCAACTAAACACACCTACGGGTAAACAGCTATCTGCCCCATCTACCCCAGCAGAGAATCATCTGAGTATTAAAATATGAAGCATGGAGAAGAACCAGCACGGAAAGTAACCAATGAGATTATTGTATAAACCTGCTGGTATTGCACTGTTCGTTTATTCTATCTGCAGAACTCAAATTGCCTTGAGGTTGCAGCTGCTGGGGTTGTTCAAGTTGTTCGAGTTTTCAGAGTTTGAGTTGTAGTTGTATGATCTGTTTGAATTTTTAGAGGTTGAGTTGTTCTTGTTTGAGTTGTTGCATTTGGGTAACCAGAGCTTCGGGTCACGGTGACACAGTGCAAATGGAACACTGCAGCACACCACACCTAACAGCTACCTGTGGCTCGCATGCGGTTGCACATCTAACGCTGTGTTACTTTACAGGTGGCAAACACTATTTACCAGCAAGAGAGATCTTTGACGAGATCTGCACAAGCTAAGGAAGTGAGATCACACCCACGGAGCGGTACGAGCTGATCTCGTTCCATGTGAAATGTTTTTAATCTTATTTTTTTTACATTAATACCACAGCACGGGTTTACGCTTTATTTCTTTAACTTCCTTTAATCTTGAAAACTTCCTTTTCTTGTCATGATTGCTGCCTCGTTTTAAGATTGCCTAACAATGGCGAGGGACTGTTTTCATTATGATGGAGACAGATCAGAAACAAAAAGGCTGCTGTAGGTGTGGTAATCTGATGGAGTTTGATGCTTGAAATCGACGAGACAGACGACATCAGTTCTACATTTCATCACTAAACAGTCAAACTAAAACTATAATCCGATGCTGAACTGATTCTGTCGAGAAACTAGTAAGTGACGTGATGTCATGGGGCTCAAAATGCATTTCCAGAAAACCAGGCAGCAGGTGTGACTCTCGCATGCAGAGGACATGTGTGAGCTGGTTATAGCGCTGGTTTATATGCATGAGAGAGAAAAAATGGAGCCATCATACTCATTTTTAAAAAAAGAACAAGAGATTGAGGTTTCTTCTCCAGCCTGGATGTCCTGGTGTGCACCAGAAGAATGTCCACACACCATTAAGAGACCGAAATTCATGTGGTATGTAGAAGTGTGTGTACGTGCGTGTGTGTGATTGCTTTGCAGAGAGAAGCATCTGTTTTCTTATGGGAAAGGGAAAGTAGGTTAGAGGGGCTGTGATGCAGTCAGCCACTGAGATCTGAGCAAAGGGCAGAGCAAGAAAAAAAAGCTTCAGCACTTCACACATACACACACACACACACACACACACACACATACTCTCTCTCTCTCTCTCTCTCTTTCTGAGCAGCTGCATCTCTTAACCGTCATGCAGAACTGAAAATAACAAACTGATTTTATCAGTTTGGTCTTTCAACACTATTCAGATTCACACCTTGTATCCAATACTGCATTCTGATTGGTCAAGAAGGATTTCGTTTTCTTTGTATGGTAGTGACACGTTTGTTCCCTCATATTACTTTCGCCATTGAGTTCATGTTATGAAATGAAGATGTAATGCAGTGGATCCTGTAGGAAATGAAATGGAATCGGATCCAATATGTGATTGTGAAACCGTTAGTTTCCTCCTGTATGCGAGTGTTAATGAGTCCTGCACCGGTCGCCATGATATTAATAACATCTCCATCTTCATTATTTCTCCTGAAAATCGTTTCCCTTCTTCTGCTTCTTATCGTTCGACTTCTGTTGTGCCGTCAAGTGATTAAACATGTGCCAGATTGTTTCTCCGGTCACGCCGTCACGTCATTGTTATTATAAACATACAAAACCAAAACAAGAGGTAGAGCAGGTGAATAAGAGACACGAAGCCCGTGAGCCGCAATGGTTTCAACAGGAAACATTCATATTCATCCAGAATGAACCGATAATGGAAGATACACGCACACAGGATCTTCCGCAGTGAATGAGGAGCTTTAAAACGTTTGTTTGAATATATTGCTGTTTCTATCGTAACAGCTCATTCACAACTAGAATTCTATAAGATGATGTCACATGGATGGGAGGAGTTTTCAGAGTCAGTGTTTGATAACAGTCAGAGGTTAAGTTCAACATGTTCTTACAACATCAGAATAACCAAAGCACAGCAGCTCCATTATATTATTGAATCTGGGTGAACCCGTAACATTCTCCCAAGCCAAAGTCAGGCAAGACTGGTCTCTGAAATCAAGCTGACAGAAATAAGCTCCGCCCTAAAGCAGAAAGTAAATCGCCAGCAAGTCTGTGTGTACAGAGTATGGAAAGATGACACAGCTGACTGTAAACACACTTCCAGGAGACTTGAAGAATTGAGTCCTGAACACAATCTGAAAGCTACCTCCATTCTCTTTCAGTCCTGACTTGTGTAAATAAAAACGTGTGAGTGTGCACCCTTTGTTCTTTTAGGTATTAGAATGTTTCTGAGTGTGTTGATGAATTGGGCCGCGCTCACAAGTTCCTGGTAGGCAGTAAACAGTGCGCGGCAGAAGCTGCTGTGGTTGAGGTGGCGAGACAGGAAAAGGGAAGAGGTTTCTGATCACAGTCTCTCTGAAGCGGCCCAGAAATGAGGTGGTTTCTGAGAAACCCCAGTTCCTTTCACTCCTATTTTCACCAGCAGGATGAAACTTGTTCAAGTGACACGAGTATATGACACATTTGCACACACACACACACACACACACACACACACACACTTACAGAAAGATTGCTTTTGTGTGTGTGTGTGTGTGTGTGTGTGTGTGTGTGTGTGTGTGTGTGTATGTGTGTGTCTTGATCGATCTGTCAGCGTGTATTGTGCTCGCTTTACATTACCTCTTACATAATATGTGCTCTTTAAAAGCCCATTGACAACTGAAACCACCCAAATAACCCTGAGCAACAATTTGCATGCTCTTGAATGTTTGACCTGGTTTCTCTAAAATCAGGTCGAAATCCTTTACGATTTACAAATACCTGAAATGTTAATATAGAGGAATACAAAGGTTGTGGCTAGTTCCACGCTAAATGCTAACACAACTTGCAAGTTTATCTGTTGCTGTGAGTAACAGCCCTTCAGTCTTTGATATGGCCTAACGTCTGGAGGATGTGCCTCGGAACCGTATTCTGTATCCCGTTCTAAATCCACGTCATTCTAGGTTAATTAAAACTGAAGCTTTGACATTTAAAACTTTTTTCTGCACTAGAGCAACTCTAGTGGATTGCTGTGATGAACAAGTCTCCAGCAAACCAGATCTCCAAGAGTGAATGGTGCATGTGTGTGTGTGTGTGTGTGTGTGTGTGTGTGTGTGTACAAACGCTCCCGACTTACGTTTTTAATTGGTTCCGGATGGTCGAACGTAAGTTGAAAGTGAACGTAAGTTGTTACAGTGACATATGACGTATGACGCTCATACTGTACTATACATCCATAAATACCATTACCGTATCTCATAAACACCCCTAAATCAATTATTATAAACATAACATTGTAAAATAATATCAAATACATCAAATATCAACATTAATTTCAAATAAATCACTTATTTATACCGAGTCAGTTTACATGAAGCTTAAAACAGCCAATCAACGCTTACAATATCGAAAGTAGTGTACAGTAGGCCCTTGACTATTCGCGGTTTTGCACCCACGGTTTGAGTATTCGCTGACTGCCGAGCAACGGGCAAGTGATTCAAATTCAGCCATTGGCTGTCCTTTCTCCTGATTGGTTGAGCTGATGTCCCGCCCCTTTTTCCTCATTCGCGCACAAGTTGTCAATGAGCCTCTTTTTTTGTGTGTGTTTTAATTCCCAGTTAAGTTCTATGATAGCACTCAAACGCTGTGTGTCTTCTCTGGCTAAGCGATAGAAAACGCTGGATGTCTCTTCTGAAGAAATAAGATTTTCCCCTGAGAAACGATGATTTTCTCTGAACTGTTGTATTAAATTCTTTTTCAATTATTATTCCAGTACAGTACCTAAGTTCATGTTTATGTGTGAGATTTTATGTTCTGTAGCATGTTTAACAAACGATACCAAAAGGATCAACTTTATTACAGTGCTCTTCATGTCCTTTTACATTGAAGTTGGAGTGACGTCTCCAAGATGGCGACGTCGTGGAGTTCTCAGAGTCAAATTGTTTCTTTGTTCGTTGTAATTTGTTTTATTTGTTGTTTTGTTTGTTCATGTTTTGCACTATGCTCGTCTATGACCGCTCGACTCTACTACAGCTATAAGATCGGAGTATCTTCGGGCGTGTATAACTAAGCACGCTCAACTTGGCTTGTTAGCCGGGATGCGGCTAGCAGAGCTAATATGCTATGGTAGGCAGCTCAATGCGAGCCGCACCCCAGCGGACAAGAAACCCAGGCGGGAAGGGGCTGGACAACGAGGGGGTGAAGGCCGTGTAGCCGGCTGGAGCAATCGCAGCATTGGGTGTACTCTCCTCGAGCCATGTTTCACAGAAACACAGTCCTGTAGATCCCTCTGCGCTACAATCTGAGCATGAAGCTCGTCCATCTTATTTCGCAGGGACTGAGGATTTTCAAGTAGTATGGCCGGAAGTGCTAACCAAGCCTCTGAGAACTCCGCCTGGGCTTAGCCGGTAACCGCTAGCATTGAGCTGCCATAGCATATAAGCTCAAGATAGAAGTTGTTGCGTGCTTAGTTGCCCGAAGCTGAAGCTGCTTATAGCTGTAGTAGGGTCGACCGATCATAGACGAGCATAGTGCAAAACATGAACAAACAAATAAAACAAATTAAAACCAACAAAGAAACAATTTGACTCTGAGAACTCCGCGACGTCGCCCTCTGGGCAGCGCCATCTTGGAGATATCACTCCAAGTTCAATGTAAAAGGACATGAAGAGTACTGTAATAAAGTTGATCCTTTTGGTATCGTTTGTTAAACATGCTACAGAACATAAAATCTCACGCATAAACATTCTCACAATTAACTTCGGTACTGTACTGGAATAATAATTGAAAAAGACTTTAAAACGAGTGCTTTACAACAGTATATGCTGTATAATGTTTATATTTTATCATCAATAAAAATAAGAGTAAAAATTGAAAAGTTTTTCTTAATCATGACTATATTTTACTACATTAATACTGTATAATGAGTAAGACTGTCTATAGAATTTGTTTAAGAAGCAAATTATAGCGCATGTAATAGATACATAGTATTTTGATTCCAGCTGCTCATTCGCGCATGTGATATACATGGGGTTTTACTTCTGGGTACAGAACTTGCAGATTATCTTGATTCGCGGGAGGGCTCGGAACCGAACCCCCGTGAATGTCAAGGGCCTACTGTACTTGCGAAAGTAGTGTACTTGCTGTGGGTTATGCAGACTTCCGGTCTTTCAAGTGCACAAGGGTGCCGTTGAACTCGTTTAGAACACAGCCTGCACTGATGTGAATCCCAGCAAAACGGAGAGTTCTTTCTTTTGTGTAAGTAAGTAAACTTTATTCAAGAGATGTATACAAAGAACAAGTACAAATCCTAATGAATATTAATATAAAAATCAGTACACACTCTTAGGATTCTGCTAAAACATAATAAATATAAAGATTGTGCCGATCTGAGCAGATAGTTAATTCATGTCTGTGTATGAGACTTGCACCCATACTAATAGGCTTACACTTCTGACCAACCAGATTTGCTTAGTGTTACAGAAGTCCACAAAACAGTGTAAACACAAAGATCACAGAGACGACGTCTTAACACAAGAGTAACACACTACATAACTGATATATATATATATATATATATATATATACATATACACACTCAGTCTGTAGTTTGTAAACAATGAATGCAGCGTCATTGCGTCATTATGTCAGCGTACTACGTAGGTACGTCTAAACTCAAAATTTGACTTTTTTTGGGGGGAAAAAAAAACAAAAACGTAAAATCGAAAACGGATTAACGTAAGTCAGGGAGCGTCTGTGTATATATACATATATATATTTATATATATGTATTCCCCACCAAGTATTTAAATAAAGCAATAATTTTAAACACACACACACACACACACACACACACACACACACACACACACACACACACACACACACCATCAGCCTACCGCCAGACCAACAGTCCTCTGCATCACCAGGTTCTGGAAATCAGCGATCACAAGTGTGGCGAGACTCCAGTCGGCTCTTCTAGTAAGCGACTAATTTTGGAATGAAAGTATTTGATTGGAAGAAATTTGAATTAAATGCTTAAAATAATTTATTTCTCCTGACCCAGTGAACACAGCGAGAATAAAACTGGTTTAAAAGGTGCATGGCGAGCTGTTGGCTCATATACTGATAAGAGTCAGAGGAATGTGTGTTAAATATACCAGCAGTGTTCGATTCTGATAAAGAAGTGAAAAAACGTTTCAACCACATTCACGTCGACCAACAAAGATTTCTTTCACAGCGGCCAAAAAAACCTGGACAGATGGACACAAAGAAAAACCCACAAGCCACTTTAGCAGACACAAACCTCTGTGGTTCAAAAAGGTCATTAAATAAATCAATCAATACTAAATAAATAAAGGTGATGCGGCTCTCAGGAAGGACGATCAGGAGACACTGGAATAAAAAACGGGCTAAATGGTCACAAATATGTGTTTATTAAAGGTGGAACTGTCGACCAACACACACACCAGCAAATTTCTGTGCATACTGATAATGACTATTCTTCACAAACATTTTCCCCGAGTACATATTTCCACATTTCTTGAAACTCGGTGACTGACAGGTTCAAAAATGAACACATAATAAATACAGGAACCGCATAACGCTTCAGGACAGATGTCTGCAGTTTCTGAGGAACATAACAAATCATGTGGTTTTTTTGTTTTGTTTTGTTTAATAACGTTCAAACGAGAAACAAGAGAAACTGGCGAGGACAGGACTCTTCGCTACGAGATCGCAACTTGGATCAGGAACCAAGATGTTTTGCAACATTCATGTGAGGATTAAAAAAAAAAATTCAAAGTGTCCTTGTTTAATAAATAAAACGTGTGATGAGGACACCCAGAGAGCGCAAACCTCTGACAAGGAAACCAGTCGACTCTTCGGTGATATGAAAATCTTCAAAAACAAAGTTCTTAAAACTTTATGTGTCTGAGTATATTTACGAAATCAGGAACCAGCAGAGAGTTTTGTAGGAATGTCACAATGTCACCAGTGGAGGACGTGTTTCAGGCATTTTTGACACTGGCGATTTTATTGTGGATTTCATACTTGAGCAGAATGCAAACTTTCAATGACGTTTTCATCCCAAAAATCAGAGTACAACACTTGAAGCACCTTATAAGTACAACCTGAAATTGTCTCAGTCATTGAACGTGTATATAACCCTGAACTCTATTTATTTTTCCTCTGCTGACACACATGCCACTCAAAACACTTGACTCCAGCTCATGTCTTCTCAGGACTAGACTGAATAAACTGCCTCCTCATTTCCAAGTTTCTTTTTGCCCAAGTTTATGATTGATAATAAAATCAGAAATATACATTCTAACTAAATTCACGGGTGCAAGTTGGAAATTTTGAAAAACCTGAAAAGTCTGACATAGTCAGAAGGGCATGCATAGCCATGCCACGGGGGTTTAAAAGGGGAGTGCCCTTTAAAAGATTTAAATCACAAGTTAAAATGGTTGTCTCTCATGCAATATTTTACCAAGATTTAAAGTAATATACAATCTGGAAATTTATATATATATTGATGCACAATAAATATTTTTTATTTAAATGACAAGATATATTTTGCGGAACAATCTAACAACAACTACGGGGTCATTCAACATTTTCCTAAGCGGACAAAACATACGCTGGGGGGAGGGGGGGGGTAAGATGTCTGTGTACGCTTTTTAATAAAAAAATGTTGATCAACAATAATACATGCGCTCGTGAATATATATTTTTTTGTGCGTGTACATTTGAAACTCTCAATGCGCAATTTGCCAACCACCTGTGGTGATGCATATCTGCAAAGTCTGCAATGAATGCTATCCAACCCGGTATCAGCTACTGAAACATCAGAAGGCAGCTGGTCAAGGGCGTAGGCTGGGGGGGGTGCACAGGGTGCATGTGCACCCCCGCACAGCAGGAGTTGAGTTCCGCTGGACAAGAAATGATGTGTATTCACAATCTTATAAATAAACTTAATGACTGTTATGGAAGAGAAAGTCGGAGATAAGTTTCGCATGACTCGAGTCAGGAAGTAAACCGGAAGTTAACGTGTAACGGGCACTGCGCATGTGCACGCCAGAGCTGACCAATCAACAAACATAATATCAGTAAGCAATAATAGCTGAACACTGTCAATCAAACAAAGTGCGAGTGTGAGAATAAAGCACAGTTTGTTAGTCCCGCCTCCGGTTCCTGCACATGTGTTAGAACACAAACATTGACACACAGAGAATGAATGGATAAAATAATCATAATCCATCCAGCCTGGATCTGCAGCCTCATGCTCAGTACTTTTATAAAAATAATACAGTAGTATGTTTTTGTGCTGTGAATATGGATTAATATTTGTTTGTTTGTGCCTTGGAATAGATAAATAACTTTATCTCGATTTGTAAATGTATTTAGCACATGTACGTAGTTTGAAATATATTTGAGAATGTTTTTGGTTGAACTATAATATTTGATTGGTCTTCTGAGAGTAATAGATGAATCGTCTTCTGCTGAAAAACTGTGCGTGTTGTTGGCGTGAGATTCCATGTTGTTTATATCATATGCTGTGATGTGCATGCACTATATTTTATGTGGTACTTTGTATCAACTCTGTGACGTCACGGTAACTTTGTGTAGGCGGGCACTCAGTTATGGCGGATTTCAGGTCGATAACTTATACGACAAGCACATAAAAACAAAAGCGCTGTGTGTGCAATGGTTTATTTAGGATATAAAATTTAAGCCACAATCACTTCAATAAGCTATACTTAAGCTACCGACTACTTATTTAGTCGGCGTTTCATTTCCCTTTTAAGGCTCAGGCTCCGGTCAACCGAGATGTGCACCCCCCCCCACCACGGTCAGACCAGCCTACGCCCTTGCTGATCACAAACTGAAGCGTGGTCGTCCAAAAGTCAATGACCAATAAAAAATGCAGACATTTTGAATTATATTTTAATATAAAATAATATTATTAAAAACAATGTCATTTTCATTATTAAAACCAAATGTCTTAATATTAATATTAAAGCAGGTGTCATTAAAAATAATTCTTTAAAAGTATATGTTTTTATTGATTTCATTATTATTTGACTGGTGTATAAAAGAAGTAGTGATCAAGGAAAAAGAGGTTTGACCATTGTTTTGTTTAATATCTTATTAAAATTCCTGCCGAGAGATCATCAACATTTATTTGTACGCTTTCGGAGGGAGGGTCAAAAAAGCGTACTCTCTGTACGCTTGGGAAAATGTTGAAAATGTTTAACCGCCCCTAACTGATCCCTTTCTGATCAACATTTTTTTGTAACGTATATACAGGTATACCTCGACTTCAGTGGTTTCAAGTTAAGTCGTTTGCGATTATACATTGGTTTTCAAAAAAAATATGGAAAAATCATTTCATAATTTTTTCATAATGTTTTTAAATTAGAGCAGTGCGTCTCAATTATTTTCTGTGACGCCCCCTCTAGGAAGAAAAAACATTTAAACCCCACCCCCACCCCCCACCCAGCGCCCTGCACGCAACTATATATATTATTAACTATAATAATAAAAAAACACTTAATTCTAGAACAGTATTGCAAAAAAGCATATTATCTCAGGGTCATACACGCTCCCCTGACATCACCGCCCCACTATTTGAGAAGCACTGACCCCGGCAAATTATACATACGCTTCATCACAACATTACTGGCCCGTGATTCAAATTTACCCAGTGGCTGAGAGCTTTTGTTTCTCCCTCTCGCTGATTGGATGCAGATGGCACACGTCATCAACGTGATTGCTTGAATTGCAAATTCAAGTTTTTTAGTGTTTTTAATTATTATTTAAGCCTTATGATGCCCAAAAAAAAAAAAAAGAAATCTCAACAGATTTACACGATTTGGAAAAATGATCAAATTCAGTCCTGAAAAACCGGAGCTTCCAGCACATGCCGGAAAACTTGTATCCATGTAAATTGTGTGTAAATCAGGTCGACAACATGATCTAATCCAATCTTTTGTTTTGTTTGTTTCTTCCTTGGCCCCTGCAAGACCATTCCACCAAGTTCTATTAGAATTACGAAGTCAGGTTAAACCTAATAAAGTGCAACGACATTACTGTTCATAAAAACTCCTTTCAAAATGAAGCACAACAACCCAGGTTAGCATGTTAGCTGTGAGCATGAAGGCCAAAGAAGAACCGAGTACTCCACACAGCTTCAAGGATGAAGTGTGAGCTCCATTTAATAACTTTAGATCTTTAGATATCTTTAGAATTTTAGATACTGCTCCGTCTTGAAAAAAAGAACAACAAACAAAACAAGTGTACAAAAGCTTTCAAAAAAATTCCACTTGACAGAAATCAACAGGCGAACTGAAGTCTGTTAGTCAGGTCTCAGCCTACTTGAAACATCTGGGACAGCTCAACTGTGTGATTTGCATGGCTGCATATGCATGAAAAACATAACCTGTGCGCTCTGGGACGGCACCACATGACCACTCTGAAAGCCACCTACACGCGGTTGAAAGAGACATGATGAAAAAAACCCGAGCAGACAGTACGAGTGCAGCTTTGCGTTACCTCAGTGTAAAGGTACTCATGACAATAACAAAAGCACACAAAGCCACAAGCCTGATTTCATTTCCCGCTGTCCGGAAGCACTGCAATTTGACTCCACGGCTGGATGAGTTCTATTGATTTGAACCAGCTACAGCCTGGTAGTTCGAGAAGCGGGTTCAGGACCAAAAGGGCGCTGATCCGATTCCCGACCCGACAGGAAAAATTTGTGCAGTGGTGGAAGAGGCGAACAGCACCTCCCCTTCCTCCACCGTCATAGATGAAGTGAGTTATGATCCGGCTACGAAAATATTATTTATTTGGTGCTTGTAAACAACATGTTTTCAAACTGAGGAAAACGCAGACTTTTGATCTCACGTAAGATAAAGAGTATCCTTCAGAAACAACAACAACTGGGACACGGTGTTGCAATAAAAAGCAAATAAATAATACGGCTCATTTTTTACAGTCCTGATTTATTTTCTATAAAAAGGCGGAGGCATGAGCAGGTCCAGAGTCGTTAATGATAAGCATCGTACACTTTGTGTGGTTGAAAGTGCTGACACACTCCGAGACTGATATCATATTTTCCCTCTGGTTACTGCAGGGAAATGTGGGTCGTGGGTGCAACCCTAATGTCAATATGACAAGAAATTTAATAACTTCCACCACAAATAGCTGGAGGTGTGAAAGCTGCAACAACAACAAAATCATCCATTCAGACACAGAAACATCATCAGGACTGGAAAAACACTTCATTAATGTGTGTAAGGTTCCTGCCTCGCCTCCTGAAGGACACCAGAATCCTACTGTTACTTCCTCTGCATTCAAACTGTGTGTGTGTGTGTGTGTGTGTGTGTGTGTGTGTGTGTGTGTGTGTGTGTGTGTGCGTGTGCGTGCATGTATTTACTACATACTGAGGACTAAGATAAGCTTTTACCCAATGTTGTGAGGGCATTACTAAGTTAACATTCTTCCATAAGTTGACAATTTCATAATTTCACAGAATCATATGTTGAGGTTGCTCTGTGTATTGAGGTTGTATTAAATACAACGATATTTTGAGATAGTTGAATATTCTTGTGTTGTGATTTGGTATGAAGTATGGCAGTGGTTCGCACATCTGCCTCAGAGCAAGAAGGTATAATAATAGGAATACAGGGATCCCGGATCCCTCCTTTTCCGCAGTTAATTGAGACCAAGATCCCCCCACGACCGCCGAATTCCGAGAAGTAGGATCACCCCCCCTCCCCCCCGACTGACGTATACAATATCTATAAATACATATTCGATGCTATAAATCCTTATAATAACAACTAACATTCAAAAATAAAATTTTTGCAAACAAAATATAAATGCACACGCATACAGACACGTGCATGCACACAGATGCGCACCGCACATAAAAATGTAAGGGGTTTTTGGTTTTTTTTTTGCATAACCGGCCTTGTTTTTGTGGAATTTTCCTTAATTTTTCCTCTATTCTGCATTCATTTTCTTATTTTTTAATTCGATGAATATTTAAAAAAAAAAAAAACAGCACGATGCACTGAAGCCACATGAATTGAATCGCAACGTAGCAAGGGATCCCTGTATTAGGAATTTAGGAATAATATGGTTAATAGTAACAATAGTGATAAAAGGAATAACAGGGATAGCAGTGATAGCAGGGATAATAAGGATAACAGGGATAGCAGGGATAGCAGGGTTAATAAGGTTAGCAGCGATAGCAGGACACCTAAATATATTAACAAGAAAGTAACTTGGAAAATGTAAACATTTTTTAATCACAGCCACATTGGATTTAAAGTGATGTGATTGAAGTTCATGTTTCTCTCAGTTCTTTCAGTCACTGCACTCATTTGTGAATCCCATGTTTGTGTGTGTGTTTCTGAGTGTGTGTGTTTGTGTGTGTGTGTGTATGTATGTATGTATGTATGTATGTGTGTGTGTGTGTGTGTGTGTGTATGTGTGTGTGCGCATGTCTCTGTGTATGTGAGTGTGTGTGTGACTCACAAATACCTTGTGGGTTATTATAGTCTATCTGTAGGTGTGTGTATGTATGTAGATGTATGCATGTGTGACTCACTGAGATCCTCTGTCTGTGTGTGTGTGTGTGTGTGTGTGTGTGTGTGTGTGTGTGTGTGTGAGAGAGAGAGAGAGAGAAACTTACTGAGCTTTTGTGCGTGGTCTGCTCCATCTGGGTTGTAAACACAGTCAGGTCTCCGTTTAGTATCACGTCTGCTAAAGCATTCACCAGGGGCTGGTAATGTATGATTAAAAACACCTAAGGGGAGAACACACACACACACACACACACACACACACACACACACACACACACACACACACACACACACACACACACTTTCTCTACTCAGCGCTGAAAACTATCATTAGTTCTACTACTAACAAACTCTAAATCCTGGTCTTTGTCTCACATACATTATAGAAACACACACATGCACATCTATGCCACAACCACATTTCATGAAATGACCCCACCCTATCTCTATATATATATATATATACACTCTTAATGAGAGATGGATTTCAGGTCCTGTGTCCTGAGCCTCTCGACAAGCCAAAACCTGACCTGAAGTAAAATAAAGTGTCACCTGAAAATTATTATGTCAACCGTAATTACATTTATTTAAAAAATAAATAATAAACCCCATCTTTGTTTTCAATAATCAAGCGATTATTTTAGAGACAATATTTTAAACAGCACATGAACCAAACAGGCTGATGCTGTGAAAAGTGTGTGATCAGGTAAGTCAGTTCAGGTACCTGAGAGAGCAGGTAAAGTGACACCTGAGGATTAATCTTACGATCTTCACCCTGAAAAAAACAAAAACAAAATACATTGAATAATGTGACAACAGCCTGATGCCTGGGGGGGGGGACAGAAGCGGACTGATGGCCACGGTGCAACAACAGTGTGATGGCTGGGATGTACCAGCAGTGTTGAACATGTATCTCTCCCTCAGCGAATGAACGGTTCGAATCCAAAACCAGCAAGTCTGGAGTGGAGTCGGAGACGAGATAGTCGCACATTTGCGTTTTACAGGGCACAGACGTCTCACATTACAGCACCAAATAGATGTCAGGCATCACAAGATGGGAAGACCACCAGCCAATCAGATCTTTCCAATCTAACTGACAGGTAGATGCAATCAGAACGGATAAGAATCTCGGTATTGTAATAACATGGCTAACACCCTTATCTGGGGCGAATTTACAGAAAATTCTGTCGGGATGAAGGATCCAGGCTTCACTCACCTGTTCCTGACTGACCAGAGAGTAAACGTAGAGTGGTAGGAAGAGGCGGTTCAGCAGGTGATCCGTCAGAACGTCGTTCAGGAACTCACAGTTGATGATAAGGATGTCGTTCAGGTAGTGCAGGTGATCCAGGTGCTCCGCTACCAGGTCGCTCAGCTTCCCTCGGTTCTTATGTCTGAGGAAGTAAACAAAACGGACTGAACACTGAGCCACAAATAAATAAAACGAACAAAAACACATCACATAACCTCAATTAATATCAAAAAACCTCCTTTAAATCCCATCAATCACTTTGACAATAAATCTGTCTTTTTATTAAATGTTTACAACCATGTCTGCGTCACGCGTGTCATCATGGCCAAATACATTATCCTGTCCTTCACTGCCCTCTAGCGCCTGTAATCTGAACCACAGCACAAACATGTACCAGTATGTAAACATTTTACTATATTTATATTGATTTATACATGACTGTGGTGTTGCTGTAAAAAAACAAATAACAACAGGACACTGATTTCGATCCATTTACCAAAATTTCCTTTAAGACTTTCACACCATAGCACTAAGTTCACGGCTGCACGTGTTTCATTTATTAAGAAATAAGGAGGTCATACTTTTTATTTGTTTATATTCTGTTGTGCACTTTTACATAGCTGACTTGTTTGTTGGAAACATTACGACTTTATCTCTGATACTAGAAACTGCCGCACACACACACGCACACACGCACGCACACACGCACGCACGCACACACACGCACACACACGCACACACACACACACACACACACACGCACACACGCGTTACATATAAGTCCAGATTAACTCAATGTAAATAAATTATTATGACAGAAAAGGTAACGTATCAGTGCGAGAGCGATTCTGATTTTTTGGAGAAAACTCATGCTGTGGTGTCAACGGAAACTAAACACAAAGTGAAAATCTCATCAGTCACATTCCTGGTTCTTACTCTTCGTCTGTCTGCACGCACTTGTCCAGCTCGATAACGTGGCTGCCGATGAACCACACCAGGTTGGAGAAGTAGGGCACAGCCGTTTTGTCCCGGATGTAGTGCAGCATATGCTGGTTGTCCACTGCAGAGTGAGAGGAGATGTTAGAACGCTTAGGTCAATATAACCAACCCGGAGGTTTATCTCAGATCTGAAGTGTCGCCGCACAAACTTTCCTTAATCGGCCATAAAGCTGAAAGTGCTGAGCAAACGCACGCACCATGACGAACAGTGGGTTACCACCTCGTAATCAATATAAATGACTGAACACAAAAAAGTACGATTTTTATTTACTGATGGATGCTAATTTCAGATTAAAGAATTGTTGATGTTTACGAGTCTAAGTTTTTTTTATTATTTTATATTATAGAATTTATATTACAGAATTTTATATTATAGAATTATCTATTTTTTATATTTATATATTATAGAAATTAAAGATCTAATGCTAATCTTGCTTCATCATTAACCTCGACACAAAGAGGTTTATTCACAAATGGTTCACACGAGTACCGCAGAGTGACAGAGTTAACCAGACTGGCACTCATGGATTATTATCACTTGGTATCGTTATAATGAAATGTCTCCCCCTAGTGGGTGTGTGATGAATATTCGCACTTGACGTCACGAAAACAACCACAACATTATCATTGCTGTACATAACATTGCTGTACTATATTAGGAACCATAATATCAAGATCTGTCACAACAATGTAAAAAAAATTGAAATAGAATCCTGAAGCCGTGCCAATGATTTTTAAAAAAGCTTTTAGGGGTTTTTTTTACTCACTGTTACAATCATGTGAATTTTCACACCTAGAGCTTGGGGAGTTTACAGACGCTCCCCGACTTACGTTCATCCTTTTTACGTTTTTTTTTTTCGATTTTACGGGGTTCCCCCCCAAAAAAAAAAATCTAATTTTGAGTTTAGACGTACCTACATAGTACGCTGACGTAATGACGCAATGACGCTGCATTCATTGTTTACAAACTACAGACTGTGTGTGTGTGTATATGTAGCGTGATACCCTTGTGTTAAGACGTTGTCTTTGTGATCTTTGTGTTTTGCGGACTTTTGTGACCCTAAGCAAATCTGGTTGGTCAGAAGTATAAGCCTATTAGCATGGGCGCAAGTCTCATACACAGAGATGAATTAACTATCTGCTCGGATCGATGCAATCTACCATGCATACTCAGTTAAGCAAAGAGAGTTGTAATATGAATGAAAACACGAATCCACAAATTACAGAACAATTACAGATATTTATTATCTTTTAGCAGAATCCTAAGCGTGTATACTTATTTTTATATTAATATTCATTAGGATTTGTACTTGTTCTTTGTATGCATCTCTTGAATACAGTTTCCTTACTTACACAAAAGAAAGAACTCTCCGCTTTGCTGGGATTCACATCAGTGCAGGCTGTGTTTTAAACAAGTTCAACGGCACCCTTGTGCACTTGAAAGACCGGAAGTCTGCATAACCCACAGCAAGTACACTACTTTCGCAAGTACACTACTTTCGGTATTGCGCGCTTCACATATTGTAAGTGTTGATTGGCTGTTTTAAGCTTCATGTAAAGTGACTCAGTATAAATAAGTGACTTATTTGAAATTAATGTTGATATTATTTGATATATTTGATACTATTTTACAATGTTATGTTTATAATAATTGATTTAGGGGTGTTTATGAGATACGGTAATGGTATTTATGGATGTATAGTACAGTATGAGCGTCATAAGTCACAAGTATACATCATTGTAACAACTTACGTTCACTTTCATGTTACGTTCGGCCGTCCGGAAGCAATTAAAAACTTATGTCGGGGAGCGTCTGTATTTTATTTTATGAGAAGCTGCAGTCACTAATTTTAAAAGCATTAGATAAATAAAAATGAACAAAGGAATAAAGCATGTACTTTAAGTTTTAGTGTAATTTAAGCAATTAATAATATGAAGACTAATTTGGATCATTCAGATAATCATGATGATATAAAAAATACAAAATAAATAAAAAAAAAAATCATGTAAATATTTTCATAATATTAAAGGTATTTAGAGATCATATTTAATAGTATAAGCTTTATCCTTTGTACACACAGGAGTTTTGTGTAAGCCCATCGCCACCTAGAGGAGAAACTGTGTTTTACATTAAAGAAAAGTATAAAAATATTTGATTCCTGCAGATATTATTAATATGGTAACTGTGTGTAGACCAGGGGTCGGCAACCCGCGGCTCCGGAGTCGCATGTGGCTCTTTCACCTCTCTGGTGTGGCTCCGTGGCTTTTCAAAATAATGTTATACTTTACGGCGGCCGATGGGTGCACCACAAGGTGCTTATTTACTCACATCGGAAGCACTTCGGGCTTCCAGGGGTTTCAAAGTTAAACCAGTTTCATCTGAATGATGTGAGTACCCTTCCAAAAATGCTCTTTTAAGGTTGAAAATTACATAGATGAAAATTAACAGTAACGGGTGTGGGCGGATATTTATTTGTTGTGGGCGGGGTGATTTTGTGTGTGGGTCCACAAGAACACAAGAACATACACACAAAATAACCCCACCCACACCAAATAAATATAAAAGAGCCCTAAAAAAAGCTCATGGCAAGCAGCAGCGCAGTAGGCGAGACATTTTCTTCCGCCGCCGGGGTTTGTAATCTGGGAACGGAAATCACAGTTGAAGTAAGACGGTGGATGAGATTTGTTTATACACAGCAATCGCTGTAAATAACTGTCCTCCCAGTGACAAAATAAAAGACTGGGTATGGTTCAGTCTCTACTCTGAGAACAGGTCGGTCAGTGCAGCATTAAGCATTAATATTATTTTAAAGAATGTTGAGCAGGCTCCTTCTTAAAGTAAATCTTCATATACTTTTCTGTGTTGGTTTTGTTTTTGTAAATTAAAACTATGACAAAACAACATTAATATAACGAATAAAGAAAAAGAAAATCCCACGAAGGACATGATGGTGAGGTTGACTACCCAACCCGTGAACACATCTGGATGCACCCCATCCCTCGCATCGTGGGATAGATATTCTTTTTCTTTATAAAAATATGAGAAGGACTCGAACACATTCATTCATTTTCTGAACCACTTAATCCTAATTAGAGTCGTGGGGAGGCTGGAGATTTTTTTTTAATCTAAATGTTTTTGTTGCAAGCAGAATTGTAATTTAATTGTCTCTGCAGTTGTTTAAATCAATGCAACACATTGTTGTTTTATATTAACATGAAGGGAGAAGGGGGTGGAAACATTATACGCAGTGTGATTTGATTTTAAATGTCAAAAAAAGATTTGTGGTTCCCAGTGTTTTCCTTTTTGTAGAAAACGGGTCCAAATGGCTCTTTGAATGGCAAAGGTTGCCGACCCCTGGTGTCGATGAAGTGGATGATATTAATCTGAATGGAGGGAGAAATATTTCCAAATGTGATCTAATCATATGGCAATAAAGTTTTAAACATGCTGAAATAAAAGTGTGACGGAAATCTCCAGAAGATTTTCCACAATTATTTCAAAAAAAATTCCTACATTTACATAAGCATGCACTGCAAAAATACAGTCGAGTAAAAAGTGTGAAACTGTCCAACTTACATGAGACTGGAATGGAATAAGGCACACAGGAGTCAGCAGAGACGGAGGAGGGAAGAACAGACACACAGTTAATAGGGTGAAGGAGACCGGAACAAGTGCATCTTTAACACCCCCTAAAACCCCCAGACCCTGAGAACCATACACAACACTAAGGGATGTGCATGTCTGGAACAGGAAGCAGGAGGAACTCGGTCTCTGTGTTCAGTATTATACACCAGGAGTGTGATGGAGCAGCTCTGAGCCGAAACTTGCACCTCAACAAGACTTTTTTCATTTTCATCATCATCATCATCATGAGTGAATTTAAGATCACACCCCAAGTGTACAATACATCCATAAAATGGTGAGAGGGTCAAACAGTCAAAAGTGGATAAAACCTCTCACCATTTCCAGAAAAGATTAGAAATCATTTAGCAGCTTCAATTTATATCAGGAAGAGATTCTTCATCCTTCAGTACACTGTTTATATTTACTTATTTATTATTTCATCTCCTAGGTCATACAGTCCTGAGAGAGAGCGAGAGCGTGAGAGAGAGAGAGTGAGTGAGTGAGTGAGTGAGAGAGACAGAGATAGGTACCATATTTTCCGGACTATAAGTCACACTCTTTTCATACTTTGGCTGAAGGTGCGACTTGTACTCCAGAGCAACTTGTACGTGAAATGATTACATATAATTGTGCTCGCCATCATGACAAACAATTTCACATGTTTGTTATTTTTACACTCACAGCCACAAGAGGGCACTCTAGGCTTGGGTATCAGTATCTGCTCATCCACCACTGAAAAAATGTCCCCAAAAAGAAAATCCTATTCTGCGGCTTATCAGCTGTAAATTGTGAAATATGCAGCAGAAAATGGTAATCGAGCAGCACAAAGAAAGGTTGAAGTGAACAAAAAACTTGTGAGGAACTGGAGAAAAGCAGAGATTTTTATTACTGCAATGAGGAAAACAAAAAAAGCTAATCGCTGAAAAGCTAAACGCTAATCGCAGGCTAAAAGCTAGATGGCAACAGCCAGAAGAACGAGCTCGCACATGGGGGTTTGACGTGCTGCAGGGAAAGGCTTGTTAGCAGTGCAGTTGCATCTCCACGTCCAGGTAGTTGTCAAAAAGATGAATATACATGACTTTGCGTGAGGATTTTCTTGGTGTTACTGCTTCATGCAACGCAACCATCTCTCTATATCAGAGCGAGGACCACAATGTCACATAAACTGCCAACAGATTTCCAAGCCAACATAGACAGTTTCCTTGAATTTGCAAATGTTTTACATGTTTTTTTCTGCTTTATTCTGCATTTTTTGGTCAATGCGAATTGTACTCCAGAGCGATGTATAGTCCGGAAAATACAGTACATACATCCATACATACATTAGGCACCTGACTATTCACGGTTTTGCACTCGCGGTTTGAGTATTCACGGACTGCTGAGCAGCTCGCATGTTGATTCAAATTCAGTCAATGGCTGTCCTCCTTCCTGCTGATTGGTTGAGGTGATGTAATGCCCCTTTTTCCTCATTCGCACACAAGTTGGCAATGAGCCTTTTTTAGTGCGTTTTAATTACCAGTTAAGTTCTATGATGTCACTCAATCGCCTGCTTAAGCACCAGAAAAAAATAATGAGGTTGGATGTCTCTTCTGAAGAAATAACACTTTCTCCGGAAGAAACGACAGTTTCCTCTGACGTCACGTCATTGCTGAAGAGGAATACAGTAATCATTTGAACTGTTGTAAAACACGCCACTATTAAAGTCTTTTTTTAATTATTATTCCAGTACATGACCTAAGGTAATGTTTAAAATATTTGTGTGTTATATTTTATTTACTGTGGTGTAGCATGTTTCTCATTGTGTTTTGTTTATCCAATTTATTACATTTCTTGTTCTTTTATGTCCTTTTTGTTATGGTCTGTGTTTTGAGGGACTTTGATTTTGGCGCTGTGCCTTTCACTAACTGTTTAATTCCTGAGGGGCGTGGCTGAGCTGCTCCGGAGCACACACCTGAATTCACTATTCTCATTTACTCCCAATAAACAAAAGCACGCTCAGCTCTGCGCCAGATGATTAACTCACATCAATGTCACTGTTTCTTTGGTTTGTAACGCCTCTTACTCTTTCACTCTAAAACTCTGTTTTGTACCCCGATTCCGGCTGTGGGGGGGGGGCATGGCTGAGCTAATTCGACTTAATGAAGTTAATACCTGAATTCAGTCGTGTTATGCGTAATGCAATGCAATACGTTCCTCTAGTCGGCATTTTTGAAAACTACAACGCTGTATGTTTAGAAAGAGAATGCACTGAAAGGTGTTTTTTAAGCGTATGCTGTATAATGTTTATATTTTATCATCAATAAATATAACAGTAAAAATTGAAAAGTTTTTCTTAATCATTACTACATTTTACTACATTAATACTGTATTAATGAGTAAGACTGTCTATAGAATGTATTTAAGAAGCATATTTTAGCACATATAAGAGATACATAGTATTTTTCTTACAGCTGCTCATCTGCGCATGTGAAGTCATACATGGGGTTTTACTTCCGGGTACAGAACTCACGATTATCTCGATTCGCGGGAAGGCACGGAACCGTACCCCCGCGAATGTCAAGGGCCTACTGTACACATTTTATATATATATATATATATATATATATATATATATATATATATATATATATATATATATATATATATATATCCCACTCTCCACAGGGTTGTCACTGTCCCCCCAGTGCGGCTAACTGGGTTATCAAAGGCGGGCCATGTCTCTCACTGTCTATGGTGAGAGGCATGTAAAAGAACCATTGCTGACTTTCGTAAAGAGTAGATGCAAAGTCATCAGCGTGTTTCTGTCCCTTGCTAAAAAGGGTTGTGACAGGAAGGGCATCCGCCGTAAAAACCTCTGCCAAATCAAACGTGCGAATCAGATGATTCGCTGTGGCGACTCCTGAGTAAAAAAGGGGAAAAGCCGAAAGGAAGACATATATATATATATATATATATATATATATATATATATATATATATATATATATATATATATATATATATATATATATATATATATATATATATATATATATATATATATATATATATATATATATATATATATATGTATATATATATATATATATATATATACATGTATATATATATATATATGTATATATATATATATATATATATATATATATATATATATACACACATACACACACACACACACATACAATGGTACCTCGGTTCTCGACCACAATTCGTTCCAGACGGTTGGTCGAATTCCGATTTGGTTGAATTCCAAATCCGCTTTTCCCATTACAAATAATGTAAATGGTCTTAATCAATGCCGTTGTCTTTTGAACAGAAGTTAACGGTACCATAATTCATACCATAGATCCACAAATTAAGTGAAAAATTATTGAATACAGAACACTAGAATAAAAACCACAGTACAGTTAAAGCATAAAAACAATAAAGATAAGAATTTTTTACCTTTGTGGTGTTGAGCAGTTGGCATACATATATGTTGGAGAGAGAGAGAGAGAGAGAGAGAGAGAGAGAGAGAGAGAGAGAGAGAGAGAGAGAGAGAGGAGGATCCCCTTCCATAACAGAGAAGAAGAGAGGAGGAGGATCCCCTTCCATAACAGCTTCAGGTGAATCAGCCAAAGGCGTTTTTTTCCTCTTGCTATTCGCTTTGGTGTGGATGACTCTTCTTCAGGATGTCTCTTTTTTTTCTTGAAGAACCGTTCTAATGTGGCTTGTTTCTGCCCTCTTTTTAAATGCTTAAGGAAGTGGCTCATGACGTTATCGTTTAAGGTGTTCAAAATGCTGCTAGCTTTAGCTTTTATCAGGGTGATACAGCTCAACAACTTCCAGACTTCTGGGAAGCGTGCATTTCCCCTCCCTGTCGGTCTCATTTTTTTTTTTTTTGTTCATTCTCGTTTTTGCTCGCGCTTTTTTAGTATTCAACTTCCGGATTTTGGTTGATCTCTGATTTTTTTTGGTCGAATTCTGATTTGTTCGACCTCTAAAGCGTTCAAGTACCGCGGTACCACTATATAAAATATATATATATATATATATATATATATATATATATATATAGAGAGAGAGAGAGAGAGAGAGAGAGAAAGCGAGAGAGAGAGAGAGAGAGCGAGAGAGAAAGAGAGACGATAGAGAGTACGAGTGCCTGAGAGAGAGTGAGCAAGAGAGAGAGAGACAGACAGACAGAGAGAGTGTGAGAGAGAGAGACAGACAGATAGAGAGGTACAGAGAGAGAGAGAGAGAGAGAGAGAGAGAGAGAGAGAGAGAGAAAGCGAGAGAGAGAGAGAGAGAGAGCGAGAGAGGGAGAGGTACAGAGAGCAATAGAAAGCCGCAGTACAGACGTGGGAGATGTTCACTCACCTTTATACACATTGAGCGTGATGGTCCTGACGGCGATCCTGACCATGCTCTCTGGGTGGTTGAAAAACTTAATGGCCTCCGTGTACAGGGCAAAATCATTAGTGTGCTGGAAGTATGGGAGACACAGAGCGAGGACGTCAACGCCAGGAAGGATTCGCTCAGAGACAGGAGAGCCGCCGTCAGACCGCTCTGGCTATATAATGTTAGCAAAATATCCTCGATCACCTAATACCATGTCCTCCAATCGGTCAGCGGCACGGATCGGACCAAGACGGTCCTTGATAGGTTGACAACACTGTCGTTACCCAGCACTATGGTTCCTATAGCAACACATACTGTGGAAAACAGGTGGGACTGCTGAGATTGGGAAGTGAAGACGATGGAGGGGTGGGGCTTAATGACGATCCAGTGTCATAAATTGATTGGATATGGGAAAAAGCTTTCCTCATTGTTTAAGGAATTACAAACGTCACGTCAGAGAGTCTGTTTGCGCGAAAGAGACAACAGAATTAACATCTGGCGTTAAATCGGAAACCTTTGGATACTGTTACTCTTTCACCCTTTCACACAATGACAGGAAACACAAAACCTGTCTGGGCTGATCGACTACAGCTCAGGGGTTACATTTTAATTTCGCTTTAAACTAGGACTTTAAACTTGTTTTCATTAACCACATGACGATTTGTATTATCCATGTTGCGAAACTTCTTGGTCACATAACCTCCACAGTCTAGACTCTCTTCTTACATACTAATATTTTTCTGAAAAACCAAGTCTGCAGCAACAAATCTCTCATACAGCAAATCCTTCCAGACTTTTATCTCTATTCCTGACACCAGCAGCACACCTTGACAGGGCGAAGGTGTCCGAGAATAAAGACCGTAACGTTACGTAACACTTTATCCAAAAGCTGCCTACATAAGCACTTCATAACACAAAGACCACTCATAAGCTCTGAGCAGCTTTCAGGAGGAACAGAACAAAACAGAAAGAGACAGTTAAAACTCATCCATGAATGAAGGTGTAGAGACTCGTCCGGGTGCGTTATGAAGGTGCAGAGACTCGTCCGGGTGCGTTATGAAGGTGATCACACTCGTCTAGGCGAGTTATGAAGGTGATCACACTCGTCTATGTGCGTTATGAAGGTGTTAAGTCACGTGCATACGTGTTATGAAGGTACTAAGTCACGTGCAGACGTGTTATGAAGGTGATAAGTCACGTGCAGACGTGTTATGAAGGTGATAAGTCACGTGCAGATGTGTTATGAAAGTGATAAGTCACAATCAGACGTGTTAAGGTGTTGAGTCACATGCAGACGTGTTATGAAGGTGTTGAGTCACGTGCAGACGTGTTATGAAGGTGTTGAGTCACGTGCAGACGTGTTATGAAGGTGTTGAGTCACGTGCAGACGTGTTATGAAGGTGTGAGTCACGTGCAGACGTGTTATGAAGGTGTGAGTCACGTGCAGACATGTTATGAAGGTGTTGAGTCACGTGCAGACGTGTTATGAAGGTGTTGAGTCACGTGCAGACGTGTTATGAAGGTGTTGAGTCACGTGCAGACGTGTTATGAAGGTGTTGAGTCACGTGCAGACGTGTTATGAAGGTGTTAGGTCACGTGCAGACGTGTTATGAAGGTGTTAGGTCACGTGCAGACGTGTTATGAAGGTGTTAGGTCACGTGCAGACGTGTTATGAAGGTGTTAACTCACGTGCAGACGTGTTATGAAGGTGTTAACTCACGTGCAGACGTGTTATGAAGGTGTTAAGTCACGTGCAGACGTGTTATGAAGGTGATAAGTCACGTGCAGACGTGTTATGAAGGTTATAAGTCACGTGCAGACGTGTTATGAAGGTGATAAGTCACAATCAGACGTGTTAATGTGTTAAGTCACATGCAGGTGTTGAGTCACGTGCAGACGTGTTATGAAGGTGTTGAGTCACGTGCAGACGTGTTATGAAGGTGTTGAGTCACGTGCAGACGTGTTATGAAGGTGTTAGGTCACGTGCAGACGTGTTATGAAGGTGTTGAGTCACGTGCAGACGTGTTATGAAGGTGTTGAGTCACGTGCAGATGTGTTATGAAGGTGTTAGGTCACGTGCAGACGTGTTATGAAGGTGTTAGGTCACGTGCAGACGTGTTATGAAGGTGTTAGGTCACGTTCCGAAAGTGTTATGAAGGTGTTAGGTCACGTTCCGAAAGTGTTATGAAGGTGTTAGGTCACGTGCAGATGTGTTATGAAGGTGTTAGGTCACGTGCAGATGTGTTATGAAGGTGTTAGGTCACGTGCAGATGTGTTATGAAGGTGTTAGGTCACGTGCAGATGTGTTATGAAGGTGTTAGGTCACGTGCAGATGTGTTATGAAGGTGTTAACTCACGTGCAGACGTGTTATGAAGGTGTTAACTCACGTGCAGACGTGTTATGAAGGTGTTAAGTCAGGTGCAGATCTGTTATGAAGGTGTGAAGTCACGTGCAGTTGGGTTATGCAGGTGTGAAGTCACGTGCAGACGTTATGAAGGTGTTCAGTCATGTGCAGATGTGTTATGGTGTTAAGTCACATGCAGGTGCGTTATGAAGGTGTTAAGTCATGTGCAGATGTGTTATGAAGGTGGTAAGTCAAGTGCAGGTGCATTATGAAGGTGTAAAGGCTCGTCTAGGTGGGTTGTAAAGGTGTTAACACTTGTCTAGATGCATTATGAAGATCTCAAGACTCATTATGAAGATCTCAAGACAGTTGCATTATGAAGGTGTAGAGACTCATCCGGGTGCGTTGTGACGGTGCTAAGTCACATGCAGGTGCATTATGAAGGTGTTACGTCACGTGCAGGTGGGTTATGAAGGTGTTCACTCATGTGCAGGTGGGTTATGAAGGTGTAAAGGCTTGTTTAAGTGCGTTATGAAGGTGTTAAGTCACGTGCTGGTACATTTTGAAAATGTTAGGTCACATGCAGGTGGGTTATGAAAGTGTAAAGGCTTGTCTAGGTGAGTTATGAAGGTGTGGAGACTCGTCTAGGTGAGTTATGAAGGTGTAGAGACTCGTCCGGGTGCGTTATGAAGGTGTTAAGTCACGTGCAGATGTGTTATGAAGGCAGTAACTCACGTGCAGGTGCATTATGAAGGTGGCAAGTCACGTGCAGGTGCATTATGAAGGTGTAAAGGCTCGTCTAGGTGGGTTGTGAAGGTGTTAAGACTTGTCTAGATGCATTATGAAGATCTCAAAACTCATGCAAGTGCGTTATGAAAGTGTAGAGACTCGCCCGGGTGCGTTATGAAGGTGTAGAGACTCGCCCGGGTGCGTTATGAAGGTGTAGAGACTCGCCCGGGTGCGTTATGAAGGTGTAGAGACTCGCCCGGGTGCGTTATGAAGGTGTAGAGACTCGCCCGGGTGCGTTATGAAGGTGTAGAGACTCGCCCGGGTGCGTTATGAAGGTGTTAACACTCGTTCGTAAGCGTGATGAAGGTGTGGAGACTCTTCCGGGTGCGCTATGAAGGTGTAGAGACTCGTCCGGTGCGTTATGAAGGTGTAGAGACTCGCCCAGGTGCGTTATGAAGGTGTAGAGACTCGCCTGGGTGCGTTATGAAGGTGTAGAGACTCGCCCGGGTGCGTTATGAAGGTGTAGAGACTCGCCCGGGTGCGTTATGAAGGTGTAGAGACTCGCCCGGGTGCGTTATGAAGGTGTAGAGACTCGCCCGGGTGCGTTATGAAGGTGTTAACACTCGTTCGGAAGCGTGCTGAAGGTGTAGAGACTTGTCCAGGTGCGCTATGAAGGTGTAGAGACTCGTCCGGGTGCGTTATGAAGGTGTAGAGACTCGGCTGGGTGCGTTATGAACGTGTTAAGACTCATGCAGGTGCATTATAAAAGTATTAAGACTTGTCTAGATGTGTTATAAAGGTGTTAAGTAACTTGCAGGTGCGTTATGAATGTGTTGTCAAGTGCATGTGCGTTATGATGGTGCAAAGGCTCGTCTCGGTGCGTTATGAAGGTGTTAAGTCAAATGCAGGTTCATTATGAAGGTGTTAAGTCACGTGTAGGTGGGTTATGAAGGTGTTACGTCACGTGCAGGTGGGTTATGAAGGTGTTACGTCACGTGCAGGTGGGTTATGAAGGTGTTACGTCACGTGCAGGTGGGTTATGAAGGTGTTACGTCACGTGTAGGTGCGTTATGAAGGCGTTATGTCACGTGTAGGTGCGTTATGAAGGTGTTACGTCACGTGCAGGTAGGTTATGAAGGTGTTACATCACGTGCAGGTGCGTTATGAAGGTGTTACATCACGTGCAGGTGCGTTATGAATTTGTTACGTCACGTGCAGGTGCGTTATGAAGGTGTTACGTCACGTGCAGGTGCGTTATGAAGGCGTTACGTCACGTGCAGGTGCGTTATGAAGGCGTTACGTCACGTGCAGGTGCGTTATGAAGGCGTTACGTCACGTGCAGGTGCGTTATGAAGGCGTTACGTCACGTGCAGGTGCGTTATGAAGGCGTTACGTCAAGTGCAGGTGCGTTATGAAGGCGTTACGTCACGTGCAGGTGCGTTATGAAGGCGTTACGTCACGTGCAGGTGCGTTATGAAGGCGTTAGGTCACGTGCAGGTGCGTTATGAAGGCGTTAGGTCACGTGCAGGTGCGTTATGAAGGCGTTACGTCACGTACAGGTGCGTTATGAAGGCGTTACGTCACGTGCAGGTGCGTTATGAAGGCGTTAGGTCACGTGCAGGTGCGTTATGAAGGCGTTAGGTCACGTGCAGGTGCATTATGAAGGCGTTACGTCATGTGCAGGTGCGTTATAAAGATGTTACATCACGTGTAGGCGCGTTATGAAGGTGTTAAGTGCATTATGAAGGTGTTAAGACTCATGCTGTGTGTTATAAAGGTGTTACGTGGACAGCTTTGAATTAAGGTGTTACTGAGAATAACGTGTGCAGCCATTAGCAGTACACCAATAACTTTTCCCGATACAAAGGAGCCAGAACAAAAACAGAACACTGTTCATTTACTGATGGATATATATTTATCTAGTGGTTGGGTTTCTTGTTTTTACCGTTTCTGTCTGGAACATTCCGGAAGCCTCCCCTCTGTTATCTTACCTCATTATAAAAGAAATGCACGGTGTGGTTGTTGAGTTTTAGTGATAGCGTCTTTAGAAAGGAGATGTAGTAGGCCATGATCTCCTCATCAGAAAAGTCGAATTTATGTACAATGATGGAGTTGACATGGTTATTTGACAGCAAGTAGTCTAAAAAAACACAACATGTTATATTAAAAACAAGACATTAGGTGTAAAACAAATAATAATCTGAGGGAAATCGAGCACTTACAGAGGGAAGTCTCATGACTGATGTTCTCAAACAGGATGTTCAGGGTCTGCAAGAGCTGCACACACACGTATCGACCCGACTTCTGTCGTAGGATGTTCAGGAAAAACGCAAACATGTTCTTTTCCAGAAAGAAGCTGGAAGGATAAGGGGGGGGAGAGAGAGAGAGAGAGAGAGAGAGAGAGAGAGAGAGAGAGAGAGAGAGAGAAACAGGGCAGACAAACAAAGGGATATAGACAGACAGAGCCAAAGAGACAGACAGAGTCGAAAAGACAGAGACAGCGGGAGAGGGGGAGAGAGACACAAAGACAGATAATGTGGAAAAGAAGGAGAGAAAGACAGACAAAGGGAAAAAAGAGAGACAAAAAGAAAGAGATAGATAGAGGAAAATGTTGAGATGGGGGAGACAGAGAGAGAGACAGAGAGAGAGAGACAGAGAGAGAGAGAGACAGAGAGAGAGAGAGAGAGAGAGAGAGAGAAGGGATTGAAAGACTGAGGCAAAGAGTCAAAACTCACCTTCTCTCAATTAAACAAGAAAAAAACAAAACAAAACAAAACTAATAAATAAATGCTATATACTCGAAGACCGAGCTGTCATTCTGATCTCCCCATATAAGAATTTCGGTGATGGAGCGAATGGTCTCGACAAGCAGGTTCCGGTTGTGATCCGTTACCGTCGTATTCTTGGTCAGGATGTGATACATGTACCTGAAGAGATGGAAATTTAACACAAGTCAGGATGATGGGGCAGCAGGTTTACCAAGACTACTATTCAAGGCAACAAATGGATCATTATAACTTTCCATGGTTCCAATGAAATGTCTCCCCCTTGTGGCTGTTGGCAGAACATACCTGCCCCACACTTGAGAGATTAATTGATCTCGATTTTTTTCCCCAACATGACCTCATGCACATATCATCCCACAACATTTTATGTTTTTCATTGCAGGACCCATATACCATCCCTCCATCAAGTTTGGTGAAAATTGGTTTTGTAGTTTTAGCATTGTCCTGCTAACAGACAACAAATTTTGGTGACAGCATGACCTATACTGCTTGTAATTTTTTTTATCATTATTATTATTTTAAAAATACACGGTGGCCATGAAGAGATCAAAAAAAGTGGATTAAATACATTACTGTAAAATAAAAGTGGCATATTTTTTAATATGATGATATTTTCTTGAACAGACTGTATCTGACATTTCTGGAAGGAGTCTCCAGGGACAATCATGAAGCTGGAACAAATTCTTAAAGGATCACACTATGAACTAGAGCAGAACAAACCTGTTTCAACATGAAACCTAATTATTAATTAGTGCAAAAAAAGGACAAGCTATTCTTTTATAAATAAAAATCATAAATACTGGAAATCAGTTCGAGTATTTGAGACATAAAACAGAAAGTGAGGAAAGGAAACGGAAGACTCAATCGGATTAATTCAAGGAAAATAATCAACTTGTTGACTGTTTCATCCCAGCACCCCTGTAGCATACTGGGAAATTTAAAAAAGAGCTTTTTCACTGGAATTAAAAACAATCATCAATTAATATGAAGAGGAATGGGGCAAGCACCTCGATTCAGGTTTGATCTTCCGATTCATGTCTAATACATTAATACGAATAAATCAGTGTTTAAATTATTTAGAAGAAATCTATTCTAGATAACCATATTTTACATATATTACCAAATATCCTGCAATACCCAAATCATAAAACCAACTACCGTGTGAATAAATTAGGCATGAATTTACATAATTATAATAATCATAAGGTACGTCCTACAAGTCACATTTATATCCTCATTCATGTTCCGAGACGTGATTTCAGCTGGCGACCTTATAGCAAAGCTCGGCTGTTAAAATGTTTATCATTAGCTAATAATAATGACAAAGCACAAAAAGTTAGCAAAGCAGCTAGTCTGGATTTTGTTGCGAAACTGAACTCGCGCTATCTGTGCTAAGCTACGGGTCGGTTCCGCTCTTAGCAACACTTACTTCAGATGATCCAGCGAGTGGATGTTTTTGGACTTCCCCTGCCCTCCTACCCATCCCCTGGACCGACCAAACATGGTGGCGGGTTTCCTTTACTGTGTCACGTTATGTCTTATTGTTCCACTCGATTAAAATAATCCATCACAGATGCAGCAGATGATAAACATCACTAACGTTAGCCAAGACAACTGACAAGAGAAAACTGATAGCCAATTCTGTCTCCAAACCCTATTAGAACGCACTCCCTAGTGTGTGACATCACTAATTATAAGTGCTAATCTAGTGCACTTGAAATCGCCAGAAAGGAATTGAAAACAAAGCCGTCGCGCGAGCAAGTGTCTGACGCGCTCCTTAAAAGAACATGGTAATTGTAGTTTAAATACAATGCACTCTCAAGTTAATCTTAAAGTACAACCACCACTTACGGACTACAATTCCCAGAAAGCAATCTGAAAATGAAGTAAACGACATGCTGACGTGAAAAGTAGGTGACATTTGTTTTTGTTTTCTGAATTGACACCGACTGTGAGTTTGGCTCACTTTGGAATCTGTTTTTATTTTTGTAAACTAAATTTTGTAAAAAAAATTATAATAATAATAAATTTAAAAAAAGTAAAGTAGGTTGTAATCTTCATGAAATAAAAAAATCGACGCGTCAAACCAAGGAGGACATTTGAAAAGAAGAGGTTTTAAAATGGTTGTTAAGGTCAGAATGCGGTTTTATATAACAGCACAAGTTCAACCGTGTGAAGAACATAAAGCGATCCAGGATAATATAGGACATTAAATGACTATAAATGATCAGACTGTGCTAATTTCTTAAGATCTGCCCCTTTATTTATTTTTTATTTTTTCGTTTCATGAGACGAGTCTGGCGTTTTGGAGATTGTGCCGAGTCAGCAGATGTGTGTGAAGAACTGCATGTGCTGCTCTGGGCTTCTTCAGTCCCTGTTCACACTCCAGAGATTTTAAAAGACTGAATCGGATTTTTAAAAATAAAAATAATCTTTACAATCGCTCCAGTTATGCACCAGAGGAGCAGCCATTCTCCACTTCTTCAACTTGAACTAAAACTGATGCACCGTTTACCCAATGAGACACCAACACATGTCTGAGGGTCTATGCCACACTCCATATCTTTGCAATTAGATTCCGTCGAATCTTTAGTCCACATCCTCCCATATATGTTTTATCTTGGCCTGTTCTTTGTGAATGTCCTTATCCTCTACTATGCCTTTCTGATGGAATACATAGTGTTAAATGTGGGTATAGTGTTCCTGCCCGAGGACATGGACCAGGCACTGGTGGATTTGGGCGTCCTCTCTGACCCAGCATCAGTCCCGTACGAGACCGACACAGAGTATGATGTGCTTGAAGGGTATCTGGAATAGGTAGAACAGACAGAGCATGGCCCGAGTTGTAAGATTTATAAGTCAGACGTATGGTGTGAGGACGGCATTGTGGCGAACACAGCAAAGGACCGGACTGATGATGATGATGATGATGATGATAAAGAATGGAAATTGTGATGATGATCACTGGAGCTGTGAGAGAATGTTGCTGTGGTCGTCACATGGAGGAAATCTGTGCGTAAAGAAGTAAGACAACATGTGTTCTTTGTCCTGAATATGGAGCGTATGATGCACATGAGTGCATGCACTGAACAAATAAATGAACGCCATACTTTTAGGGTTAATTAATTAATCACCAACAATGTGCTGTTATCCAGCGGAGTTTCCTTTACCTTTCTGACATTCAGAAATGTTTTATTCTCCATACACAACAGTAATTTTCCAAGAAATGATGCATATACTAATTTTTAAACCCCATACGCATTGTATCCCGTTTCAGTTACATTGAATTTTGTGGTTGTCCATAAAACATTTTAGCAGCTATACACAGTCGTTTCTGACCCTCTTCTTTCTATTCTTTGTTTCATGGCCTCACCTTCATTGACACTAGGACTCCTTCCATCAGTGATACACCAAAATAACCATTTGTATGTAACAGTGTAATTACAGTGTAACTACAACTAGACTGAACACAGTCATCATATAAACCTGTTTCTGTCAGAGCTGCTGTTCGCAAAAATTTCTCAACACCTTCTGGCCAATCAGGATGCAGAACGTGCAGAACGTGGCAGTGCTTGAGTAATGATGCAAGTGATTGTTTTGTGCATGAAGTGTTGAGTGTCTCGTGTCTCCTCAGGTTGTCCAGGGTTAAGAAAATCACAGACTCTTCCTCCAAGACGCATCAGACCCGACATCATCACCTCTATGACACTGTGGCTCTCTCCATTTAATCACCGCACTGGTTCCGTTTTAAACTGATGTCCCATGGAAGCTACTGAGGTTCCGATTCAGGTTTCACTGCATTTCTGAGTGTAATTTTCAATGAATACATGACTTGACAAGACTTTTATTTTGGCGAGAGACCAGGAATATTTGGCGGAACTGCGCATGTTTTTGTTTGAAGCTTTTATTTTGGAGATGATACGTAAAGGTGAAGGTGAGCGAGACCTCACGGAGACTTAACGACAGCTCACGACTGTTACTGTGAAAGAGGATGATGAGTTATGTGCTGTGGAACACCGACTTCATCCAACTGATGGATATAAACCACACCCACCTACACACCCCACGCATATGTATACATTTAATAAAGAATTAATTTCACTTTATGCAGCACTATGAATATTGTGCTCTTTTCTCTCAGTACAGAAACAAAATGTATTTTTTATTTAAAAACTTTATTAAGCAGCATCTTCTAAACAGGAAACTCAGACTGATGTATTGGATAGCGAAGATTTTCGCACCGTGGAACAGTACGTAGTGTGATTGCCGAGGCAGCGGCGGTATTCAGTCATGTGTGGGTCCCTGAACACATGGTTTGTAGCAGCAGGTTTATTTTATTTTTAATAAAAGTTTATAAAGCTTTTATTCTGAAGTCCTGAATCTGGAGATGCTCAAAAACTCCAAAAGGAATACAGTCGTTCCACATCCTGGAAAAATATAACAAGATTACAACAAATAATTAAACCAGGAGAGAAGATTCCCAATTCTGAATTTAATTATTATAAAGACATCAATTAATTAAAGTCAGAGACTGTAACAGAGAGGGAGTGTGTGTGTGTGTGTGTGTGTGTGTGTGTGTGTGTGTGTAATTGTGTGTGAGAGTGTCTGTGAGAGTATGTGTGGCGACATGTGTGCATGCGTGTGTCTGTGAGTCTGTATGTATATGTGCTTGTTTGTGAGTGTGTATATGTGTGTATGTGTATGCTTGTGTGAGTGAGTGTGTGTGTATGTGTATGCTTGTGTGTGTGTGTGTGTGTGTGTGTGTGTGTATGAATGACTGAGTGTGATTGTATGAGTGTAAGTGTGTGTGTGTGTGTGTGTGTGTGTGTTTGAGAGTGTGTTTGTGGATGCGTGAGAGTATGTATGCTGTGATTTGTGTTAGAGTGTGTGTGTGTGTGAGTCTGTATGTGTGTCTGTGTGTGTGTGTGTTTGAGTGTGTGTGTGTGTGTGTGCATGCGTGCATGATTGTGAGTGAGTATGTGTGAATGCATGTGTGTGTGTGGGTGAGTGTGTGTGTGTGTGGTTATGTAGGTGTGTGTGTGTATGTGGTTATGTAGGCGTGTGTGTGTGTGTGTGTGTGTGTGTGTGGTTATGTAGGTGTGTATATATGTGTGTGTGTGTGTGTGTGTGTGTGTGTGTGTGTGTGTGTGTGTATGAACTCCAATGGCGAAATGCTCCTACTGAAGTGTTCAGAGCATCAACTGGCGATCACTAACATCTTCAATCTTCTAGACAAACGGTACTACGCATGGAAGCACCCGCGATCGAAACATCCGACTCTACTGTACTACATTATCCCAAAGAGAGCCGACCTGAAAGACTTCCATGGCACCAGAGTAATGTGTGGAGCTGAGTGCGACACTGATCACTATATGATTCGCATCAAGTACAATATCGCTAAAGCTGAAACACACAAAGCGAGGGTCAAAACCTCCAAGAAAGTTGAATGTTGTTAATCTGACAAGCAATGCTGAAAGAGACAAGCTGGACTCCGAGATCACAGGTAACCTTCCACCCATGGCAATCGGTATCGTAGAGGAACAGTAGAGGGTCTTGAAAGACACAGTCTACAGCACTGCCGCAGAGGTCCTTGGCAAACCCAGCAGGAGACACGCAGACTGGTTCGATGCATCTGACGAAGAGATCACAGCTCTCATCGCCAGGAAAAACGCAGCAGACTCTGGGGAACCATTGCACGAGAGCTTTGAAAAATCAATACAAGGTGGCAAGAGCAGAACTTCAACGGAAGCTGCGAGCGATGAAGGACAACTGATGAAGGCAAGCTCTGAAAGTAGTCTTTGGGCCACAGGGTGCCTGCATCGAACCTGTGAAGAGTACGGGCGGTGCGGTGCTTCATACGCAGAAGAGCAACATAATAAAGAGATGGAAGGAACACTTTGAGCGTCTACTGAATCCAGAGGCCAGTGCCGATGACAGTGCTGGTAAAATACCGCAGCTGCCTATTAGGCAAGGCATGGGCGGACCACCGACTGCAGAAGAGCTGGAATTAGCCATCAAGAAGATGAGAAACGGAAAAGCTGCAGGTCCAGATGGCATACCAGCTGAAGTCTGGAAGTACAGAAGAACAGCACTAAGGCGCCGACTGCTTCAACTGTTCCGCAACATCTGGTCCTCAAGCGAAGGAGAACCCCAAGACTTCAAGGACGCTATCATTGTCACAATCTACAAAAGAAAGGGCGAGCGTACAGACTGCAGAAATTACAGAGGAATCTCGTTGCTTTCCACAGTGGGAAAGATTCTGGCCAAAATTCTGCCGAACCGACTCCAGTCTCTCGCAGAAGACGTCCTTCCTGAGTCAGTGCGGATTCAGAGCCAACCGATCCACACAAGACATGATATTCACACTCAGGCAGCTACAGGAAAAGTCAATGGAACAGCGGCAGCCTCTAATTGTCACTTTTGTGGTTTTCAGCAAGGCATTTGACACAGTGGACGGAGAGCTTCTGTGGAAACTTCTTGCTGGTTATGGGTGTCCAGAGAAATTTATCAACGTTGTGTGCAGCTTTCAATGCTCGGACCCGTTCAACATTGGGCATGGTGTGAAGCAGGGCTGTGTTCTCTCCCCAGCACTCTTCACCATCTCACTAGCTGCAGTTCTATGAAGAATGCCAGAAGAACTTGGAGATTCATACGTACGAACAAGAAGTGATGGAGATCTATTCAACCTCAGACATCGGC
>CM045740.1:3551287-3561287 GCA_024760905.1 Plotosus lineatus
AAACAGCTTAAACCCTGCTCCTATGCTTCTAGCCTTGCTACCTTTCCACCTGGTCTCCTGAACACACAGTATGTCCACCTTCCTCCTCTGCATCATGTCAGCCAGCTCTCTACCTTTTCCTGCCATAGTTCCAACATTCAAAGTCCCTACTTGCAGTCCGAGGCTCATGCCTTTCCTCTTCTCTCTCTGGCAACGGACATGCCTCCCGCCTCTCCTTCTTCGACATCTCCGACCAACAGTAGTCCAATTTACATCAGCACCCTGTTGGTTGACAGCACTGATGGCGGTCATTGTTAATATCGTCAATAATGGTCGTTGTTGTCTCTCACATTCGTCTTTTCTTTTTTTTTCATTTTCTTAGGTTTTTCCATCTTGATATACTGATGATGAGATGCAGATTCATTGATTATTTATGAGGCAGGTCAGTGGTCTCATGGTTAGCAAATCTGCCTCACAGCAAGAACGTTTTCGGTTTGAGTACCAGGCTGAAACAAATTTCCCCAAAGGTGTGTGTGTGTGTGTGTGTGTGTGTGTGTGTGTGTGTGTGTGTGTGTGTGTGTGTGTGTGGGATGGGGGGGTTGCCATTTGCAATAGTCTGGTGAGCTGTTCAGGGTGTACCCTGTCCTTACCCAAAATCAGCTAGGATAGACTCAAGTTTCCTCACGGCCAGAATATGATTCAGCAGTTCGGCAGATTAGTGAGCGATTAAATCCTCAAATCATCAATTTATTACTAATTATTATTATTAAAATTATATTATTATTATTTTATTTTATTTTATGTTAAAAAGAACAGAAATAAATGTTTTAAAAAATTAGTGGAGGATGGTTAGGAATGAGTGGCCATCCTCCCCTAATTTTTATATCGTTCATTTCTGTTCTTTTATAATATTGAATAAAAAATCTCCAGCATAATAGTGGAGGATGGTTAGGAAGGAGTGGAATACAGCCGTGAGGGGGCACAAGCCAGTGTTCATCATCACGCCGGTCCCAAACCCAGATAAATGCAGAGGGTTTTGTCAGGAAGGGCATCCAATGTAAAACATTTGCCAAATTTGTTATGCGGCTCAAAAACGAATGTCATACTGGATCGGTCAAGGCCCGGGTTAACAACGACCGCCATCAGTGCTGTTAACCAATAGGGTGCTGGTGGAAACTGGGCTACTGTTGGTCAAAGAAGGAGAGGTGGGAGGCGTGTCCATAGGCGGAGATAAAAGAGGAAAAGCATGAGTCTAGGTTTAAGCTGTTTTTTCATGGTGTGGATGGGAAGAGAAATGGACTAGGAGTCATCTTGAAGGAGGAATTTGTCAGGAATGTTCTTGAAGTGAAAAGAGTGTCAGACAGAGTGATGAGTCTCAAGTTAGAAATTGAAGGCGTGATGTTCAATGTTGTTAGTGCTTATGCCCCACAGACAGGATGTGAGCTAGAAGAGAAGGAGAGATTCTGGAGTGACTTAGATGAAGTGATGCAGAGTACCCCCAGAGGTGAAAGAGTGGTCATTGGTGCAGACTTCAATGGACATGTTGGTACAGGCAACAGAGGGGACGAGGAAGTAATGGGCAGGTTTGGTATCCACGACAGGAACACAGAAGGACAAATGTTGATAGATTTTGCAAAAAGGGTGGAAATGGCTGTGGTGAATACTTTCTTCCAGAAGAGACAGGAGCATAGGGTGACTTACAGTATAAAAGCAGCGGTAGGAGCACACAGATAGACCACATCTTGTGTAGACGATGCAATTTGAAGAAAGTCAGTGACTGCAAGTTAGTAGTGGTTGAGAGTGTCAACAAACAGCATAAGATGGTGGTGTGCAGGACAACGGTGATGGTGAGGAAGGTGAAGAAGGCAGAGCAGAGCAGAAGACAAAGTAGTGGAAGCTGAAAAAGGAAGAGTGTCGTGTTGTCTTCAAGGAGGCGTTGAAACAGGCTCTGGGTGGTCAGGAAGTGCTTCCAGAAGACTGGACAACTACAGCTAATGTCATCAGGGAGAGGGGTCGGAGAGTACTTGGTGTGTCCTCTGTAAGGAAAGTAGATAAGGAGACTTGGTAGTGGAATGAGGAAGTGCAGGAGTGTGTACAAAGGAAGAGGTTAGCTAAGAAGAAGTGGGACATTGAGGACTGAAGAGAGTAAACAGGAGTACAGGGAGACACAGTGTAAGGCGAAGGTAGCAGTGTTAAAGGCCAAACAGAGGGCGTATGATGACTTGTATGATAGGTTGGACAGTAAGGAGGGAGAAAATAATTTATACAGGTTGGTACAGCAGAGAAATAGAGATGGGAAGAACATGCAGCAAGTTAGAGTGATTAAGGACAGAGAGGGAAATGTATTGACTGATGACAGAAGTGTGCTGGGAAGATGGAAAGAGTATTTTAAAGAACCGATGAATGAGGAAAATGAGAGAGAAAAAAGAGTAGAAGAGGTGACTGTGTTATGGTCTGTGCTGGCTGGCGGAATTAACCCTTCTTTAATCATTGCAGGCGCTGGCAAGGGGCGTGGTGGTTGCCAGTTGGCGAGTTCCAAGCAGAGCGCACCTGGTCCCTACCGGCAATCAACAAGCAGCCAGCTACAAATGGGAGTGGCGCGCTTCCCTCCAATGTCAGAAGATTGTTTTCCACGTGACTTTGCTACTCGGCTTTCTCTTTGACCCCTGGTTCTTGCTTCGTGCTCGACCAGTTCCCTTGACTTAGTATTCGAGCAATTTACTATCCCTAGTGTTTAATGAATCGTTTGAACTTTCTTTTGGTCTCCTGCATCTCTGGGTCCTACCACACACCCCAGGCTTAACAGACTGTTAAGGACCAGGAATCAGCAAAGATTAGAAAGAGTGAAGTGAGGAGGGCATTGAAGAGGATGAAGAGTGGAAAGGCAGTTGGTCCTGATAACATACCTGTGAAGGTATGGAAGTGTCTAGGCGAGGTAGCAGTAGACTTTCTGACAAGAACATTCAACAAGGTCTTGGAAAGTGAGAGGATGCCAGAGGAATGGAGGAGAAGTGTGCTGGTGCCCATTTTTAAAAACAAGGGACGCGTGCAGAGTTGTGGCAACCACAAAGGAATAAAGTTGATGAGCCATACGATGAAGTTATGGGAAAGAATAGTGGAAGCTAGACTAAGGGCAGAGGTCAGAATTTGTGAACAACAGTTTGTTTTCATGCCAAGAAAGCGCACCACAGATGCAGTGTTTGCTTTGAGGATGTTAATAGAGAAGTACAGAGAAGGTCAGAGGGAGCTGCATTGTGCCTTTGTGGATCAAGAAAAAGCATATGACAGGGTGCTGAGAGATAAACTGTGGTATTGCATGAGGAAGTCTGAAGTGGCAGAGAAGTATGCTGGAGTGGTGCAGGACATGTACGAGAGATGTAAGACAGTGGTGAGGTGTGCTGTCAGTGTGACAGAAGAATTCAAGGTGAAAGTGGGACTGCATCAAGGGTCAGCTCTGAGCCCCTTCTTGTTTGCTATGGTGATGGACAGGCTGACAGACAAGGTTAGACAAGATTCCCCATGGACTATGATGTATGCAGATGACATTGTGATCCGTAGTGAGAGCAGAGAACAAGTGGAGGAAAATCTAGCGAGGTGGAGGTATGCCGTGTAAAGGTGAGGAATTAAGGTTAGCCTCAGTAAGTCAGAATACATGTATGTGAATGAGAAAGACCCAAGAGGATCAGTGAGGTTATGTGGAGCCGAGATAAAGAAGGTGGAAGATTTTAAGTACTTAGTTTCAACAATCCAGAGCAATGGAGAGTGTGGAAAAGAGGAGAAGAAGCGTGTCCAGACATGTTGGAATGGTTGGAGAAAAGTGTCCGGTGTGATGTGTGATAGGAAGGTATCGACAAGAATGAAAGGAAAAGTGTACAAGATGGTGTTGAGGCCAGCGATGTTGTATGGTTTAGAAACAGTGATGCTGAGGAAAAGACAGGAGGCAAAGCCGGAGATAGCAAAATGAAAATGTTGAGGTTCTCTTTGGGAATACCGAAGATGGATAGGGTCAGGAATGAGTACATCAGCGGGACAACACATGTAAGAGTTTTGGACACAAAGTTAGAGAGGCTAGATTGAGATGGTTTGGACATGTACAGAGGAGGGATAGTGAGTATATTGGTAGGAGGATGCTGAGGTTGGAACCGCCAGGCAAAAGGCCCAGAGGAAGACCAAAGAGAACACTTATGGATGTGGTGAAGGAAGACATGAAGGTAGTTGGAGTAAAAGTAGAAGATGCAGAGGACAGGGTAAGATGGAGACAAATGATTCTGTATGGCGACTCCTGAAGGGAGCAGCCGAAAGGAAAAGATGAAGAAAAGGAGGTTAGGAATGAGTGGAGGATAAGTGCAGGGTGAGATGTTTCTCAGTTTCTCATCCTCCATTTTAATATCACTTACTCCAGGTCCCGCAGCGACGTCATGAGCGGTAAAACCGACGCCAGACTCTCCGCTCCGTTGTCCCCAATCACATTTCCATACAGGCTGGTGCAGGAAAAGAATCATTATAACCACATCGTAATCTACCGCTGCACACAGCTCGAGCAGGAGCATTCTCTTCAAGAAAAAGGGGTGTGGTCCGAGGTTATACCTGAGGGTCTGCAGCGAGGATGCCGATGGGAGGGCCTCGGACAGTTTCTGCACTCCGCCGTCTCCGATGCAGTTCTGAGACAGACTGGAATGTGGGAGGGGAGGGGGAATTTAGCGTTACACACTCTGACACACTTCCTGTGAGAGAGTTTATAAAGTTCGAGTGAAGAAGGTGAGTGACACTGACTTCAGCAGCTGCAGAGATGACAAAGAGCTCAGCACTCCGGCCAAATGCTCCACCTCCACATCACCCAGTTTATTCTTCTCCAGGCTGAGGATGAAAATAAATCAAAGACTAAATGAGGATCATAGAGACACAGAAACTTGCACAGACAGAGGGACACAGAGCCACGAGGACAGACACAGGGCCATATGCACAGACACCGACACAGACATGTACACACCCAGGGATGCAGGGACACGGGGACACAATCAGACAGAAGGATGCCCACAGACACAGGGACACATCCAGAGACAGACACACACACACACACACACACACACCCACACACACACACACACACACACACACAGATACTCAGAGACACGCACAGAGACACACAAACATCTTTCCATTCTTCTTTTACTTTCTAAACCTCAATTTAGTTTCCTTCTTTCTCCAGTTCAGAACTGAGCCTGGCGGTCGGACCTGTTGAATGTTTCTCATGTGATGAAGCACAGTGTGAGAGGAGATGAAGGTTGAGATGAAGAGCACTTACTCCAGGTGATGGAGAGACTGAAGAGCAGGTAAAATCTTCACAAGCTGGAGAAAGACATCAGGGCCGTTCAGTTGTCGGAGCCTTTAGCACAAAAAGAGAACACAATGCTGACCATACATCTACATATACACACACACACACACACACACACACACACACACACACACACACACACACACACGCGCGCGCACACACAGTTTGCATCTTGTCCTTGTGCTGGTGGGCTTCCTCCAGGTACTCTAGTTTTCTCCCACAATCCAAACACATGCACAGTACACGAAGTGGCTGCCCCTCCGTGTAAGTGTTGTTTTGTGATGGTCTGATAAGTTGTTCATGGTGTACCATGCCGTCGTTCAGTATTGGCTGAGATAGGCTCAAGCCTCCCTGAAGCCCTAGTAGAAAGAATGAGCTTTGGTGTGTGTTTGACTCACTCATACTCCAGCTTGTGAAGATGTGTCACTGCGGGGACGCCATCCTCCAGAACTGGCTCAGCTTCACTGAAAACACAACAGTGACCATCACTACAGCTACACGTGTCTTAGTCTCTGATCGGAATCTTTACACATCATGAACTACTACTGAGAACAACAGCAATCTCAACTCGACAACAGAAAAAAACATTTCCTGTTCCAAATCTCAACACTAGCCATCATAGGTCATCACAGGTCTCACCATAAGGGCAGCTTCTTCTTATTGTGGATCTGTCCCAGAACCACCAAGTTCTCCACATGGGACGCCTGCGACACCTTCAGGGGGTTTATCGTAAACTTTTCGACAGCGTTCTTCAAACTCGGCTTATCACTTCTGCGATGCAGATCCTCCCACAGGTTAATGGCATCCATCGTAGGAGCCCTGGAATTAAAATAAATTAATTAATAATAAATTAAGTCATAAAGAAAAATTTTTACACCTACATGAACATATAAATCTAACGTTGAGTTTACAGCTGGGCGTGATGCTACTATATTATCCATCCATTCGTTTTCTAAGCCGCTTTATCCTAATTAGGGTCGCAGGGAGCCTGATGCCCATCTCAGCTGACTCTGGGCGAAGGTGGGGTACACCCTGTACAGCTCGCCAGGCCATTGCAGAGACAACACACAGACCTAGCGAGGATTTGGAACAGACAATTGGCCTACTGTACATGTTTTTGGACTGTGGGAGGAAACCAGAGTGCCTGGAAGAAACCCACGCAAACACAGGGAGCATATGTAAATCCACACAGAAACACCCCAAGAACGGCAATCGAACCCAGGTCCTTATTACTGTAAGGTGAACATGCGACCTCAGTCCATAGTAAGGCACGATTTCAACTACGGGGACGTTCTGGAAGCTTCGGAAATTCTTGGACTGCTGTCAATGGTGATAAATCATCAAAATAGGAGAAGCATTTCATCATCGAGCTTCGGAGAGGGAATTTATTGTAGTAGTAGATTTATATAGCGCTTTATCCATACTGAATATTATGCTCAAAGCACTCGTTGGTGTTTTTTGTGCTCCGGGCACCTGTCACCACTGTGTGGCGCCAGTTAAGGCGTTGTTCTATCCTTTGATGCTGAGCGCCAAGCAGGAAGCAACAACTACCAAACTTTAACGTTTTCTGGTATAACGTGGCCGGATTCGAACTCTGACCTTCCAGAGGATAAAGCAGACTCTCTGCCAACTGAGATAAATCCCTGGAGTTTATCATCTGATTGATTTATAGGACACGTGAGCATGAGTGATACAGCACAGAATTTGTTTATTAATATAGCACCTAGCACCATGGAGGTGTCCTGCACCATCCACAGTACAATCAAGTGTCAGGGATTTCTTACCGGAAGGATGCCACACAGTCCAGCGCCACCAGATCTCTGAGCCCGTCGAGAGGAACACACGTGTCGCTCAAGTCAATGGTAAAGGTCCGTTTGAGTCCTTTGGTGCAAGAAAGAAGATGCCAGACAACATGGACGTCCACAGGAGAGAGTTGTGCTCCGCAGAACGACAGGTTGTCAGGAAGGTTTCTGACCAGAAGTTTAGCGACTTTGAGGTTTCCAGCCTCGTACACGCAGTGAAACAGTTCCAGTAACCTGCTGGGAATCATCTCACCAGGTTTCAGGTTCTCTAGGTGGACTTCCATTGCTTTCCTTTTGGCCTGTAGGTCAGTCTTGCTTTGGAAAACCTCACAACATGGAGGTGTGTGTTTCTGGAAGAGTAATCCCATTATGAATCGCTGAAGGACCTCCTGCCATTCTCCCTGAAACTTTCGTTTCCTTTGGTGAAGTGTGGTCTGAGATAGCAGCGCTTTATCGTTCAGCTCATTGGAATGTACCAATAACAGGGCGCTGAGAAGATTCTGCACAAAAAGATTAGCAAAAGAGACCACCTGGTGGGTTCCTGATTTCTGACATCTCGAGTGCGCCAAAAGAATGCCCGAGTTAAGTCCGTAGTCCACTGCGTTTTTGTTCTGAGTTTGGTTTAACCGAGAGTTCTGAGTCTTAACTCCGTCCCATGCTGTGTTACACAACTGTACAACTTCTCGTTTGGATTCCTGAATGTCATCGTTCCGTTCCAGATGTCGGCTGAGCACTCTGAGGTATAAATTCGTCAGAGTCGATGGTAGAGCGTCACCTCTGCTTTTCTGATGTTCCAACAAAAAGCACGTGAGGCGACACATCAAGGGGTTCGAGCATAAACTGAACAGATATTTTTGGCTTTGGATTTTTCTTAGTGTGTCCTCTTTCTCCGGAGTGTTCCCAAAGTAGTTTGAGACGTACGTTTCTATGTCCTTTGAAAAAAAGCAACATAACTCCAGGATACTGTCGACTTTTCGCAGAAGTTGATTCAAGACATCTTTGGGTCGGGTGGCAATTAAAACAGTGCATCCTGACAGAATCTTTTTCTGGAACAATCCTGAAAACAGTTGCCGGATGCTGTAGTTGCTGTCCGTAGCTGAAGTTGCGGGTGATTGGAGAAGACCTTCAAGGTCTTTCATGTCATCGAAACTGTCAAAAATAATGAGGACACTCTCTGGAAAGGTGAGGAGGTGTTTGAAGATGGTCTCGGGATTTTCACAGTGTGGACACGTGGATGAACTGAACAGTAAACTCTTCAGACTGAAGCTGGCCTGGGTCAGATCGAGAACCTTACAATTCAGCAGGAAGACGAAATGGAACTTCTGAAGGCCACCGGCAGACCAGTCCAAGGCCAGACGCTGGAGGAATGTGCTTTTTCCTATGCCGGCTTTTCCGAGGATGGTGATGAGGTGCTTGTTATTGGATGCAGAGTTTTGGAAAATGTGTCTCCGGTGCATCGTGGCTTTCTTTCGCTCCGAGTCACTGAGCACCACCAGTTCCTTCTCTAAGCATTTGTTTGCATTCTTGCCCGTCCTAATAATCAGCTTCCTCTGCACCAGGGCAGTATCAATGTAATGAGACTCCATGCTCATTCCTCCTTCCATCACGCTGCACGTCTCTCCGACATGTGATTTCAAGCAATCGATGAAGTCCTGAACATTTTCTGAAGAAAAAGACATTTCAGGTTTTAATGTTCTCAGCTTTAATCATCATTCAGACATAGAATAAAGAAAGTAATCATCTTTAGTCTCACTTGGTACCACAGCCATCTTCCTGCTTTGCTGTGTTGCAGGAAGACAGTCTTTGGAGGCTGTATTGTCTGTAAAGTACCAGAAGACACTGGTCTGCACAAATGAGCCTGCTGTGAAATACTGATTACATCATCAATTACACAAAGAGAAATTACCCTTTGAGACTGAAGGAGCAGCGAATTGGAATGAGAACAGACCACGACTCGCGCTGTCGGATAATGAGCAGACGGGATCTACGGACGTGCTGAGCTCTGAAGGAGCCACCGTTCCTCCGACTGAACAAGGGAAGAACAACCAATCATTAACGCACATAGAGTACAGTCAGTATCACCATCCTTTACAACAATCCCAAAGTCACCTGATCTCAGTTATTGAATTTTTTCCATATCTGACTGAATGAAATTCATCTCTGATCAACTGAAGCTGCATGGCTGGCTCCATTACTGAAATTTACCATTATGACAACATACCAAGTTGAGCATATACATCACATATAATTATATCAATTTCAAATTCAGGTTGATGCCAGAGAAGTCCATGGGAGCTGAAAGGTCAAACCATCACGAAAGGAAAGGATGACACACACATTCACCTCTCTGTCATTTACAGTGAACACCAGCCAGTCGTGGTTATGACTTCATTCATACAAAGGGAATAGATATCGCTTTCTCTCTGAATGTGCATGCACAGAAGTTCATAAAGATCTGGGTGGCAGCATCATGAGTATTGGTGGGCCTATGTGATAGAAAAGCAGTATTTGATGGGTGGGAATTAGGTGGAATCGTGGAAAAGAAGCTCCAGGGGCAGGGGTGGTCTAGTGGTATAGGGCACTGGATCGCTGATCCAAAGGTTGGGGGTTCGAGTCCCACTCTCCAAAAGGTTGTCACTGCCCCCCCCCCCCCCCCCAGTGCGGCTAACTGGGTTATCAAAGGCGGGCCATGTCTATGGTGAGAGGCATGTAAAAGAACCATTGCTGACTTTCGTAAAGAGCAGGCTGCAAAGTCGTCAGCGTGTTTCTGTCCCTTGCTAAAAAGGTTGTGACAGGAAGGGCATCCAACGTAAAAACCTCTGCCAAATCAAACGTACGAATCAGATGATTCGCTGTGGCGACTCCCAAGTAAAAGAGAAAA